>JAXIVD010004066.1:0-30000 GCA_036785275.1 Cancer borealis
CTCCCTCCCTCGGTCCCTTCCCCCTCTATCGCTCCTCGGCTCCGTAAATGGCAGCATGAATAACTTAACACCCATGCTTCCCTCTTCAGTTTTCCCACAGACGCGCCCTTTCTTGATGTATTATTGACGTGGGTATTTCTGACCACCACCACCACTACTACTACTACTACTACTACTACTACTACTACTACTACTCTCTACTACTACTATTATCATTATCAAAAACCATCACTATTTTTCAACCTTTATAATTTGTTACTTCTCTATTACTATTACTACTACTACTAACTACATACTACTACTACTACTACTACTACTACTACTACTACTACTTCTACTATTACTACTATATACTTATCCTGCTTCCTGTCCTACTTTCTCCCTCACTTCCTTTCCTTTCTTTCCTCCGTTTTATCTATCCTCTTCCCCCTTCCTCTCTTCCTCTCCCTTCTGCATCCGCTATCCTCCCCTCTCATTCTTCTCTACATCTTCCATCCGGCAATTGCTGAGGACACTCTTACTCTCTCTCTCTCTCTCTCTCTCTCTCTCTCTCTCTCTCTCTCTCTCTCTCTCTCTCTCTCTCTCTCTCTCTCTCTCTCTCTCTCTCTCTCTCTCTCTCTGTAAAACTTGACCTTGAGATCGGAAATTTCTTGCCGAAACTTTCACTCGAGTTGTCAAAAGGCGATCAAAGGTGACTGCAGAAGAGAGAGAGAGAGAGAGAGAGAGAGAGAGAGAGAGAGAGAGAGAGAGAGAGAGAGAGAGAGAGAGAGAGAGAGAGAGAGAGAGAGAGAGAGATTATCATAAGGATTATCACACTTTTCAAGGCCGTAGTAGGTTTGCACTTCCAAAATATAGACAAATAAAAAGAAAAGAAAAGTCAAATATATCAAAAATAAATATATCTTTGTCAGCCATTTATTTCTGAAACAAAGTATATTAAAAAAAAACAGGCTATAGATAATTTGAATATTCGAATCAACCTTTTCATTTGTTTCCCACTCTATAAACCGCCACTACGTACTGATAATGTGCATGCGATAGTTTTATAGTAAGCATCGTACATCCTCAACCTTAGCGATATCGACTCGCTACACGGAAACACAGACACAGACACACACACACACACACACACACACACACACACACACACACACACACACACACACACACACACACACACACACACACACATACACACACACAAAATAAAAAGAACACTACCATAATATTTCCTCTTACAAAACCACAGTTATCCTTTACAAACCATATTCCAACATCCTATGAGTGGAAATTTACATAGCATATTTTATCTAACTCGTGCGCAGGAAATATGGAAAAAAAACGGGAGACTATCGTACGTATTCTATATATTGTCGTTATTGATCGGTTCCTGTCCAGCAACTCACACCTGTCCGACCCCCTCTCTCCCTCTCCCTCCCTCCTTTACTCTCCCCTGCTTACCACCCGTTCCTCTTTTGTCCCCCTCACATGCCTCTCCCTCCATCCTCCTTCACCTGTCGCTCTCCCCTCTCTCTCTCTCTCTCTCTCTCTCTCTCTCTCTCTCTCTCTCTCTCTCTCTCTCTCTCTCTCTCTCTTCTCTCTCTCTCTCTCTCTCTCTCTGATTATACGCATACGATAATAACATTCACGGTAAGATGCACGACCCTCCTACAGTGTGTGCATCGAACGAACGTTATGGGAGAATGATGTACATACAATACATCTTGAGTCTCTTCCTCTTCAAGACCATTTAATCGATAGTTGAGTCACGCAGAAGGTCCCGAGAAGTACTTTGCGTGACCACCACACTACCACCATCTACCTACCTCCCGCCCTGTGGTACTCCCTCCCTCCCCTTATTTTTCCCCTTCTACCTATAATAATCTCGTCCATGGTAGAATCACGCAGCCAGAAAAGCGCAAACACTTTACAAATGATAAGGAGTGTAGTAAGCACGAAATGTTTCCTTGGCTTGTCGACGATCTATCTATATTTGGTGTTGGAGTTTCATATATTTTCTCTTAGTGTTTTGTCTTTTTTATTTCTTACTTGTTAAGTTTATCTCTCATTGCGCTTTCTTTATTCTTTATTCGTTTGTTTTAATCACTACTTCATTATTTTTGTTGATATACTTGTCTGACGATTTACTTTCATATCGAGTAGCAAGTATTTTCTATTTCAACAACATGCATTCAATTGTAGTAATAATAGCAATAATAATAATAATAATAATAATAATAATAATAATAATAATAATAATAATGATAATAATAGTAATAATAAACATCAAATCAAGGAATTAATAACATACCTCTTGGTCAGCCGCTGTCGGGGAAGATGACCATCACCAAACACGGAGGTCACCAGGTAAAAAGGTCACTTGCTAAAAGTTATCACACACAAAGGTCACCAGTCCCCCAAATATTGCGTCGAGGCGTTATCACTTGTTCATTTTGGGTCCAAATCCATGTCCTCTTTCCACATAATTTTTTTGTTTTTTTTTTCTATTTTTCACTTTTATTTCACTGTCTCTTAAACGTTCTATTTTTCAAAGTATTTTTCGTTTTCTTATATAATCACTTTTACCTGGAATATGAATCGATATATACAATTTTACACTTCAAAAATTACAAATATATAAATATATAAACTATCATATATCGTAAAAAAAGATTGATGTAAAATAATTAAAATTCTACAGCTAACTGAAAATTAATCTGAATGGAGGACACCGAACGCTTCCTCAAATCGATGTTTATCGGCAGTAAATGTTAAAGTTTAGCCGCAAACATGGCACTGTGAAGCAAAACAAGACCAAAAAAAAAAAAGATGATAAACAGCGCACTTCTTGTAGGTGGTCCTGCGCAACGTCTTATCCAATGCTGCAACGTTCAAGGGACTCGCACACAACCACGCCCCCGCCCAACCCCCCAGAAAGCAAATAGACGAGGAGGAAGAGGAGGAGGAAGAGAGAATTACAAAGTGAGAAGGTTAAAAAGTACATTAAAAAAGCTACATCCCCTTCACAGTTTCTTGATTCGCTTGCGCTATACAATCCCGCGGCTGTTGAACCCCTACAAGCCATGTCGAAGAGACCGCCGTCGACGCTGCGTGCTTAACACAATAATCTGTGGGTGTAGGGGCGTGAAGCGTGCACTCAAATTCATCTCCATCATCTCCGGAACAAGGAAGTACCGTGCATAAGGCATGGGAGCCGTGCATTGCCTGGGACGCGACAGACGGAGACATATCCACGTCGTTTGTCATTCATCTGTGAAACACGCACGTCTTCAGCCTCAGTGACACCAAACAGCTTCCTGCTGCACTCTGCCGCCCACTGAACGGGACATCAACAAGTAGCATGGGCATGGATAGTGTGGATAAGGGCAAGGCCAGGGTGGTTATGAAAGTGTGGTGTCAAGTGGTGGGTGTGGTGTGGCGGTGGGTTCAGTTGTAATACCAGCGTGTGGGTTATCGTCTTCCCTCCCTACCACTACCCATCACCATCAGCCTAATACTCCCGCGCGCGCGTGTACCTAAAGGTCACGTGGTCTATCTCTCAGAACACCTCGTTGAGTGTATCATTAGTGTAAGTTAATGGTGATGTGATGGTGTTGACGCGACAGGGATTAGTGAGGCACCAGCACATGTTCTGACGCGACACCACCAGTTTTCAAACCTGATGATTCTTAAAAGGGGCAAAGTAAGTATTTCCATACAGCAATTCCATGTGACGCGGCTCCTGCCGTGATCTGATATCCACATACACACAGTCACTGCGATAATCTTGCAGAGGATGCCATACGTGCACACTTGAAGAAGGTTTTGTGTTGTCACAGGCGGTGGCGGGAGCAGCACGTGGATCCAGCCTTACCCCGCAACGGCTACACGTGCACAGCGTGGTGCGCGCTGCCTGGGCCGCGCGTGCAGATCCTCCCACCACACCCTCCCGCTCTCCCGCGATGCCAGACGCACCACAACCCCCTCTTTTTAGTTTTTCTTTACCTCATTCATGAACTTCAGCGTCATTGGCTTTGTAGGTATTGAAACGATGAAATTATGAATATTATTGAAGTTAGTGAGCCATGGCTTGACAAAAATTTTCGTAGCAAGAGCTTTATATTTGATAATTTCGACATGGTTTCAAGCTTATTAGAGAAATTCATTAAAACAATGAAAGTCAGTGACTTCCAGCCTTGCAACTATACGGAAAAAAAATATATTGATGCAAAGCCCGAGGCAGCCAGAGTGCGGCCTGTCTCTGTCTCTGAGACAGGGACGGCGTTGTCTGTGGGCGCCTCTCCACGCTGTCAGCGGCGTTGTCTCTGTCTCTGAGACAGGGAGTCAGGGACGGCGTTGTCTGTCGGCGCTTCCCCAGTCCCCACGCTGTCAGCGGCGCTGTCTGTCTTTGAGACAGGGACTGGCGCTGATCTCTGGCTCTGGCTCTGGCCTCTGTTCGCTGGCCTCTAAGTTCATGTAGTACCTCCCTCTCTTACCCCGTCCATTGTCACTATTACCCTTACCTCTATTAATATTTAGTTTCCCTGACTGGACTGCCTAACTGCCCTCTCAAGACACTCACTTTTTGTCTCACTAAGCTCCTGCACCCCCTTCCTACTGAAGTGTACACCAAGTGTACACCTGGCATACAGCTCCTGTCTCCCACCTGCTCCACTCATCCATAAAACCCACCCCGACTAATATTTACGTAGTAAAATGGGAAAACCTTTTTCAAACTCAATTCTGGTGGAATTAACGGGTCACAAAATAACTAACATTTTCCACCTATCATATTATTTTTAATAACTTGAAAAGTATGAGGCTTGCGTCAAAAATGTATAGAATAGTATCCTTCTTTCCCTTCATCTTATTAGATAACCAAAATACATTATCATCACCATCATCGTCATTGTCAAATCATTAGCCTCTAGCCATCCACTGCAGATGAAAAGGCATTTGGCAAAGGCATTTTGGGTGGTGCATGTTAGGAAAATATTACTGGTGCTTACTGCACTCACCACCATACCTAAGCGGCTTCATCACCACCACCTGCTGTCATCACCATCAATTACTTATTTTATGTATTGATAATAGTTGTTGTATTGCAGAGTCAAGCTTCAAGCACTATGACCTGTTTCTGGTGGCACTGTCCCAGCACTTCACCGCACCTGACCCTGACACTCTCTCTGTGGTGGGCTGTGTGGTGATTCTCTGTACCACTTCCAGTTTTGAGATTAAGTTTGAGTAAAAGATTAATGACAAAGTAAATGTGGTTATATGTACATTATAAATAATTACATCTTACATTAGTTTTGTTAACATAATTTTGTTAACAAGGTCCCACTGACATTAATAAGTTCATATTATAAAATTAAAGAGAAAATTACATCAATTCACCAAAAACAAATATTTCAAGAATTTACGGAATGCTTTACATATTATGTTCAACACACTTTGTTCTGAACATTCAACCAAAAACTAATTATTTTGATGAGTTATAAGAAGTGCTTGCAAATTATTTAAGCAATTGTGTCCCTCTGACATTCACTGATACATAACTTACAAGTAAGAATACAAACAATACTGCAAGCACTTGTGAGTGATCACTTTGACCTGTGAATATTTTGACAAGTTAAGATAAATAAGATTTCAGCAACTCCCTTTAGTGGATGTCGGTCTGGTATACAGATGGATTTTTTGTAAACAGACTTTTCTATGTAAAGAATAAAAAATAATGTCATCACAGGAGTTTTGGATGCAAGTGTTCCCTCCTCTGGTCCCAGCACAACAGAGGCCAGCTAGACCCAGTGACCACCTTTGCTCAACACCACAATGAAACCCTTCCATCATCTGGAGTGAGATGCAGCTTAGTCATTGTTGCATTTATAAGTAATAACATTAAGTACACAGGCACCTATACACTAAGAAAACAGGGACACAAACACATATATATAAGTAGCACAATAAATGCTAGCACAATCATTAATCAAAACTCTTATCACCTACCTAAAAATAATAATTACACATCTCGTACTACAGAACAAAACATCCCTAGAAGTGTCTTAGTAATCCACTGTTATCATTATTCAAAAGCAAAGAAAGTTTCACTACCATACACTTTTCCTTCTACTCGACAATCATCAGTGTTTCATCCATGACTGTGACCTAAGGATTGTGGAGTTTGTATGCACCTCATTTAATAAACCTTCAATAAGGACTGTAATTATTTTTCCTAACAGCATCTGGATATATTTCCTATTTATCAGGTATGAAAGCTATTGAAAAGGAAATATAAATACAGCAATAGAAAAAAGGTAAGAGGCAATGAAATACACTGAGAATCTATGGCTTCTCAAGTGACAATTACTGAGAGGGTAATCTGTCACACCAAGGGATGCAATGTCTTCTGAAATACTCTTCCCATTCTATGGTGGGTAAAAAATAATTTTAATTAGACTGATTTGATCCAATAAGAGACTACATGATATCAGATTTTAAAGGTTCCTAAGCCACTGATATGTTGCATATAAATACCGTAAGTGGTTTGAGTCTATAATAAGTGAAGTTTAGTCACCCGCTATGTTTTGATATACATACAAATAATAACTAGTAGGTACTTCATGATGCCCTGATAACAGATACAAAAATCTTGAAACACCTTATGAATTATGTTTCTACATTGATTTTTTCCCGGCCTTTCAAACTACCCGAGATAAATGTATTTTTCAATTAAGTAGTAAATCCTTTGATCTGAATTTTAAATATTATAAAGATGTGAATTTAAACAATGTTGTCTTATTCAAATACCCTTCATAGCAAAACGCAAATTACTATCCCTGAACATTATTCCTTTTTTGGTAGAATTGAAAGATTATCGAAGCAGTTCAACTTTCTTACTGTATCTGGAATGACAAAGCTATTCAGATAAAAGGACTTGAGTCATACAAACACAGCAGGTTACCATCACACGTTTTCTTGTGACAAATACGATGAAGAGCATTACCTTATGTTCCTCCAGCAAAGACTTCACAATACACATAACAGAGCCTATGCAGTGGCATGAAACGCTCCTTTGAAAACTTCACAAACACTCAGAGATCATTAGCTAAGGTACAATTCATATTAAAGAAAGCTGATTACGGGTACTATGCATGAATGTTGATCCAGTAATCACCCACACAAACACATCACCCAATATCAACCTATCAATACACAAACTATAAGCAACACATTCACCACCATCATTACTTCTAGTTATATTACCTAAGTGTAAAAATAACATTACCTGACATTACTTAACTAAGATGCTGGTATGAAATTAAATATTTCTTGGTTCCTCACAAGCGAAGATACTTTAGTGCAAATTTCATGTATTTTTGAACAAAGAAAATTCCTTGAACACAAATTTACACACCTAACCTATAAAATCACTGCTATATAACCCTTTTACATGTAGTGTGATCAATCACGAACCACAAGAATCACTGAATGGAAATGTTAACTTGACCACCACACACCACTACATACAACACTACTCAATGATTTCCCAGCAAGCAATTACCTCATCTATTTAGCCAAAGGTTGTTATAAGCATTCCACTGATGAAAGATGTTATCTATACCAGCATGAAAAAGTTATTAAATCATGTTACAAAGAACTCTCAGTCTGGTTATATAGCAGAGAGCAGTTATACAATTAGAAACTACATAGGAACCTGATTATTCTTTTGGCATCAAGGAGTCACCAAAAGCAGCAGGGAAGGATCTTAGCATAATAAGGTTCCTCCGCTCTGCCTCAAGGCCCCACTTAACTTAATTTGCACAACTACTTTGAGACAATAGAAAAAATTATTCATCAAATATTCTTAACAGCTTATCATCCTCGGTATTAATTCTGCCGACTCCCTAACACATGATATTTTTCACCTCCTAAATAAAGGCTTCCAGCAAAACACCTTCATTAACTTTTCACAAGACAACACCAAAACACTTTCGTTGAACATACAAAATAATCTGAAAAAATTATAGTTTTTTCTTTGTACAAAGAAAATACAGTATAATGTTTTCAGATACTCACTGTCATGTATGTGTTCATAATGATCCAAAAATTATAAAGCTCTTCACAAAACTGACAAAAATTACAGCTGACACAAATATCACATATCTGGAAATCACAGATCTAATGAACAACATTACACTATGAGACCTAAGATACTCGTATGTACAGATCTGCTGCACCTATGAAAGATTAATCATGCAGGCTAACTCTTTCAATTTCATATGTGCATGTGAAAATATTCTAAACACACAAACACGATGCTACACATTAAGCTGCTTCGGCTCCATAAGACCATCACAGCAGCCAGCATCCTGGGGTGTTTACTTTCCTTTTACCAATGTTTCCAATACAATATATGTAAGTTGATCAATGTATTCCCCTGGTAGCATGGTTTCAAAATACATAAAATACAATGGATTAATCATTAAAAGTAATTGTTCTTCTGATAACTGGCACATGTGACAAAATATCACATATGTACATGGATAAAAATAAATAATAACATTACCACAGTAAAGCTTTGGTTGAATGCAATAATAATGCCTACAAGGAGCCTCTTCCTTCATGTCTCCCTGAGCCGGCCCACCGTCCCCAACAGCGTGGCCACCCAACCATTTGTTACCACTACACAAATCTGCTGTCATACTCAGAAACCATATTCCACTCAGGCAACTCTGCTTCACCTTGATTCCCTTACAATTACAAACAATTTTTCCCTCCAATAATAATTACACCCATAAACTATATACTTAACATTTTACCGTAGGATAATATCGATGCATAGCAGCAAACTAGTGAGCAGGGAGCTGTTAAAATTAACTACTTCTTCCAACATGCCATAATCCACACCCAGCCCTTGTTGTGTCAGTAGATAGCACACCCTGAGAGCAGCAGCCCCCCTCTACTCACTCCAACTCACACGGTTCCCTCCTTGAACCGAATAGTCTCCGGAGTCTCGCGTTGCCTGGATTTACGGTTCTTCTTGTAGTCTATGTCTTCGTGCTTCACCATGAACTCGTAAAGCTCCTTGTCGGCCACCAGGTCCCGGCCGTCCGTTGTGTCGTAAGTGTTGTAGTCATCAGAGAAACACAGGAAAAGGGTGTCCACTGCCATCTAAAAGTAAATCCATTTCTAGGTTATTAGAAATTGTGCTGTGTGTTATTTTACAATTAATTTAAGTAGTAACAAGTGCAAATAAGAAGTACGGGATACAGAGGGACTTAAAGGACTAACAGTTAGGAGGAATATTGGGAGAAGTTATAATGCAGCATGAATAAATGATGAACGTCAATGAACAACAATAATGATGATGACACTGATGGGTGAAAAATATGAGCTTAATAACAATACACTTACCTCATACACAGAAAATACACAGTGGGTGATGAAAAATGCAAACACAGCGATGACAATGAGTGGCACAGCATAGAGGTGGAGTGTTTGATCAGCATGCAGCACAGGCAGGGCGATGCAGCACACAGTCCCTGTCACAGCAACCTTGGCCAAGAACAGCATCAGGTCCCCGACACTGTTGACTGTGGCCACCTGCAGCATGTTGGTCAGCACTACCTGCCAGGCCTGCCATCAACAACAACATTATCATCAATTAGGTTCAGATGAAACTTTGAATTCTATACAACTGACCATTTTCTAAAGATAATACTTGAAATAGTGAAAATAGTTATAGTAATGTGCACTAATCAAACCAAGGCTGGTGGTTCAGCTTACAATCTTGGCTGAGGTGCAGAAAGGAGTGCCTCGGGTGGCAGTGACTGTGTAAGCGTTGTGGTTCATGTACTTGAGGAAGTTTTCAAAGCACCACAGGCAGCAGCTGCACACACGCAGGCCACACCGGGCACAGCTGTAGTCTGGATTCTTGCACCTGTGTCAATAATAACACCAAGCATCAAAAAGAAGGAAATACAATACACACCTTCCTTAAAACTCAAATATTGTTTAGGCAATATTAACACTATACATGTATCCTTCATATTTCCTCACTTTTTGGTGGTCCACTGAATGATGAGTCTCGGTAGCTTGCACAGTGTGATGAGCAGGGATCCCTTGGCCACGGTGCCTAGATGGTACATCACCAACGTTCTCCATGACCACCACACTGGGTGCCGACCCTTCCCTATGCCTCCTTGTCTGCAAAAAAATGTAATGTTTCTTATACCTTCACTTACAGCGTTTCATGAATTAATATATACAACATAAACTGACTTGTAACTTAAACTGGACTTATAGATATTATGCATTACGTCACTAACCTTGAGAAATACCAAGTAGACACAGCAGAAGCAATGATCATCTGCTGACACGCCAAGATGAACTCTGCCACCCACACCAGACCGATCACCCATACCCACCACAGGGAGCGCACCCACGTTGGATCCAGGTACTCAAGGGCTTCGAGAGGAGTCGCTGCAAAAATAACATGACACTAAACCACTATACCACAGATAAAAACAAAATAAGGTTGTGGAAGAAAGATAAGAGTCATGTTACAGAGTAATAAAAATGATGAGTGTGATTCTAGTAACTTACGCTTCATGATCGCTGAGGAGTTAGAGGAATCATCTTCTTGAGCCGAGTGGTCGAGGAGCATCTCTTGGTGAGGCGACTGGAGGCTGGTTATCCTCAGGTGTTCTGGCAAGATGGAAATTTCAGCTTTAATATTTTCTAATAATATATTTGCTCATTTGCTTATCCAAGACGGAGACACGAGGGAATTACCGCCACAGGTATATATGCGTTTATATATAATACACAGAAGCATAACCATTCTATTACTAGACCTTAACTGATCACACTTACACTAGACGGTTTCCAGCACTGATGAAATAAAGTTAAAATCAACAATAGTAAGAGACAATACAAGGCAGCTAACCAGGAACCAGAGCCTTCATACCCTATATATACACCATTGATCAAACCTTACTCATACTTTATACATACACACCACTAATCAATCCTTACTTGCAGTGGCTAGGGAGACCATCACCCACACCCACAGGAAGAACAGGCCCAGCAGGATGATGAAGGTGACCACAGGCTGCAGCAGGAGTGTTGGGTGGTGTGTGAGGCAGCCGCCAGCGTGTCTGAACAGCTCGGCCACCATGGTGATGTGTGGCCGCATGTACACCACCAATGCAATGAGAACAACCTGGAAGAATAAGTTATTAGAGGATGCTATAGACTATGTTGTATTGGAAAAAATTACTTCATATTGCCTTCAGGAATCGCTACTATTAATATGCAGGAATTGTGACTAACGACACTAGTTAACGACACAGTAAGAGACAAATCTAGTAGCATACAAAATTAAATGTTACGTCACAATTTCCTCTTACTTGAAAAACCAAAAGCATACACATAAAACTATTAAGCGACAAAGAGAAGAGAGATGAAGGGTCAGGGTGATGTCAGCTTACCATAATGATAGTGGAGAGGATAGCATAGACCAGCAGCGCCCATTCATTGCGTACAGTCTCCATCAGGGTCTCTTCCATGGGGGAGCTGTCCAACTGAAGCCCCACACTGATGTAACTCCACCACAGCAACACCGAAGCCGCTGTGAACCAACAACACTCCCTCAACCACTGCAACGACTCCCATCATATAACATACACACATACATATAACATACACACATACATACAACATACACACATACATATAACATACACACATACATATGAAGCACTGTTACCAATAGATGCAGTACGTGTGAGCGACAATTTTCTGCATTTTATAGGGACATGGTATAGAATTTATATTATTTAAAACAACCACAACCTTCTTTTCCTAGGTTGGGAATGGGAAGCACTGCCAAGCTCAAGAAAAAAATAAGCGATGAGGTCCAGCCCATCACTAAGTATATTCACTCCATACACTAAATTATCTAGATTCTAGACCATGAATAATCTTACCAAAACATATATTAATACCTCCATCTGGTCTTTAGTTCAATAAATAATCCTTAACCATCACAACTCACAGAAACCAATCCTTTCAATTACCACTCACCGACAGAGACCAGCAGTACGGCCACCATGATAGCATAAGACACAACACCAGCCATCACATGCAGACACACCATCACCAAGCACGACAACACTGCAGTGGGGAGGAAAATAGGGTTAGTATAGGACGTCTGCATCAAAAAATTAAAATAAACGAATGATACCACCTTTCAGAATCAATTAAGTTTTGTTTATACGTATATCATTCACAGACTCGAAATGGTATAAAATAAGAAGTTACGACTAGGTATGCAATCTATATATCCGTTCTTAATTCCAACGACACATTCCGTTTAGCTTTACATAATGTGACGAAGACGAAGATGAGGATGAGGTGCCAGGATGCGTACAGATCCGCCAGCACCTGTTCCAGTACATCCATGGCATTGAGGTAACCATACAGGTCGTACACCACACCCTGCAGCCCTTTCCCCTTCAGCGGAACACACCGATTCAGCACTGGGTTGCTGTTATAAAGATATACTCCGTGGTTTGTGATGTAAAGCAATATAAACACAATATTTTCATCATTTATTCATTGATTCTATATTTTTTTTCATCTCCTTTTCCCAAACCCTTCATCTATTTTTTCTTTATATCCATCAAGCAGGAAATACTCTCAGAACTATAAGGAACTTCAAAATCCAGTGGCTTAAACTTCTGCATACCCTTTCCTACCTCTTAAAGATTGGCAGCTTTGGGCACAAGGAGAGCAGGAGACTGGCATTGATGGAGGCAGGGCGTTCTTCCACCCACCTCACGTCTTCATCATACTTGTCATAGTCATACCTGGAGGTCATACTTAGGTCAATTAAATGTCTCTAACTCAATATCAAAAATGGTGGGAGTACATCAATGAAATGTGTCTAACTAAATATTAAAAGGTGTAATACAATTTGAAGGAGTAAATACATGTTAGTCATAATACACATAGCAAATCTACGCATAAATCTACTAACAGAAAATCTATCTATTTTGTCGGGGTGAACTAACGAAAACTTACCTCTTATGATAGACTGCACATCGCTTTGTAAGAATGAGGGAGAGAGCAACATACATTCAAATATAAACACTTCAAACAATACAACGCGAGAACCAAAATATATATCCATTGACACGAAACACTTCAGAGAAAGTCATTTTGAAAGATTCCACAAGTTCAGATCACAATTTTCTTCCCACATGACAAAGCTTGAACACTACACAACATACACCTGTAATATAAATCTCTATGTTACTCCCTCAGCCACACACCTGCAAAGCTCAGATCCTGTGCGTTGGTAGAAGTCATGTATGTCCTGAAGCGTGTGGAGAGTCTCATCCGGACATTGCTTCACACATGTCTTCAGGGATCCGTTCAGGTCATTCACGTCAAAGAACAAAACATATCTGTGACACAACGAGAAGGATGTTTTCTATTATAAATTTTGAGGGTGAAATATTGTCGTTACTGAAGCAAGATAAGGAAGATGAAGGAAGATATATGAGAGAAAAATATATGTTTCTTATAAAGTTGCTACTAAGGCAAAGGAAAGAAAGAAAATCAGTACAAAGATAAATTATGCATCTATAAAATCTATACAAGCTAAGGAAATACAAATACCAATATATAACAAACCACTTAGCATGAAAAATACTGAATAACACAAATTTTCTCTTCAAAAGTCTATATATTTTCAGTTTCCTGGTGACAAGGTGAAATCAGCATCACGTACCTGTAGTCTGTCACATCATGGCCCGAGAACCTCATGAGTGCCTCCTTGTGCTTCTTCATGTCCATGTTGTCACTCCCACACACGTTGCCGAAGCTGTCATACCCATTCACCACACGCAGCGGGTCACCGAACACAAGGGCAAAGGCACCGATGAAGATCTAAGGAGACAAAAATTTAACAGAATCAAATAAATACAAAATGGAAAGGATTTGTCCACATTATTTTTTTCTATCTGATGTACAAAGGGTGAATGAGATTTATTATGTATTTGAGGATATACAATGAAGCAGAACTCATTTATCCTTGAATTAATTAGGTTTCTATGCAAATTATATCATACATCATGAATTAACACTGTCATTATAAGCCTAATTCCAGCATAAAAGTTCCAATTTAACCAAACCTTATTTAACGGAATGCTTGATTTAATGGAAATTTTTCTATCCCTGGTACAGCATAGAGAATTTCCATTGAGCAAAATTAATATCGAGAAATTTTGAAGCAATTCCACTAACGTCGCACAACCCTCGTACCTTTATTTTATTTTTTTCATTATTATTTCTTTACGTTCTATGCCAGTTTTTGCAGTAAAACTCTAGTGAAAAAAATAACAGGAAAGAGTGAGAGTTCGATATAGCGGAAACCTCAATATAACGAAACTAGGCCAATACAAGGGTGAATTAATCCATTAAATTAAGCCCATACTATATTACCATCATACAGTCTTGTCCGTACACTCAACCGATGAAAGGAAATATACTTGCCATCAACACGAGGAAGAGGAAGAATGCCATGAGCCACACCACATCAGTAAGTTTCCTCTCCTCCTCCCTCACAGGCCCTCCACCATCTCCACAGCAGCCCATCCTTGCCCTCCACCTACACACACATACAAAGAAATGGTTATTACTCATACACAAAGAAAAGGTGATAAAGATTCGTTTCCTTAACCATTCCATATCTCTTTACCTTTATAATGCAATGCAAATTCAACCTCAGAAACTTGTTCAGATCACCTCAAACAGTTATGCCGCTGAATTACAGAAAAAAATATGAGGTTATTACAGAAAGTCTTATAATCTGAACACTGAAAAATCCAACCAGCATTATTAGTTTCATAAGGTTTCAGTCATTAAGATTCTGCAGATCAAACATACGGCATTCTTACAGTGATAAGAAATATTATAAATGTTAAGTTAATGCGAAGAAATACTCTATGCTAACGTCAACCTTAGCATAATTACTAAATTAAGGTCTCATATATTACTGCACTATATTTGTCTAGTTAAATTCCCAGATTGTACAAATTGCATTTATCGGGAGTTTAGGTTTGGTTAGGAGGTTTAAGTGGCATTAGATTAGGTTGCAAAATATCTACCACCATGATATTTTAGAGGGTCAGAGAATCACTAGAATTAATCACCCAGTCAAGTATTCTGTCAATTAAACATTAACTTCACTACAACTCACACTGAAACTAATATATGTCAACCAAAACACTGCACTAACTGAGGTCAACAGATTAAATACAACCAATTCAGTCTAATAAAAATAATACCGGTTTGTAATATATGTTGCTGTAACTAATATATATACACAACTTCTTAATACATTTCTAGTCAGGTATGCACAGCAATGAAGAACCTTAAACTTGAATTTAAACAGATAGAGACATGTATCAAAGGTAATTACAAAGGTCATATATATTACTAATGGTATTGTCCCGTGACCTGTGTGGGTTTGGGGTAAAGTTAGCTATTTTTGACCTTACACTGAAGATAATAAATATACTACTTTAATATATATACTACTATTCTCTATAATGCCTATATACCTTCCTCTATGTGGTTAATATATAAATAATAATAGTTTTTTTCATAATAGGGACCAGTTATCGAGTATCACAGCGTCAGTATTAAGGGATTATAACATTAAAATTAGCTAAGGAAACCATGGAAACTACCTATTAAACCTATATAACAACACAAGCCATTAAATAACAGACAGATAACTAAGAATACAACCATACAACAGACGTGACAAACAAGGCGAGTCCCCGAGAGGTTTGAGGGACGCCACCAGTCACTTTATCTTAACAATTCTCATATATACAAATAAAATAAAACACACATAACAATATAGATGTAATAAATGAATCATAAAATACCTTAAAATGCCCTTATTACACCTGAAATACCCGGGACGAGGCACTTCTATCGTATCCTCAGTCCTCACATACACACACACTGACACAAACACTCTGATTGTTTGTTTGTTTGGCTTCGGGATGTGCACCGAGGGTTCCGGACAAAAGTTCGTATAGAAAAAGTTCGTATGGCAATAATTCGTAAGATTACGTAGGGTAAGTACGTAGGTATAAAGTTCGTCATGTCAAAAGTTCGTAATGGAAAAAATTCGTTATTGAAAAAAAAATCGTAAGGTTAAATGTTCGTCGTGCCAATGTTCGTTAGAAAAATGTTCGTCGCGTTAGGATCGGTTAGGTTAGGTTAGGTCGTTATGAATATTTTACATAGGTAGTACATACGTACCATACGAACATCTGCATACGAACTTTAGCGTACGAACTTTTTGGTACGTACTTTTTTCAAACGAACTTTATCCCTTACGAACATTTGCTTACGAACAATTGCGTACGAACTTTATGCATACGAACTATTTCCATACGTACTTTGGTCCTTGAATCGTGCACCGAATCCTGTATACCAAAATATCGGTATTTAAGAGTGTTGTAAGGTTATATTATTTCAGTCTGTGGTCATATGCCTGATTGCGGCGTTACTATATTCTATGAAGTATATATAGTTATGGTCCTATAGTGGTTTATGTTAACTATAATTATAGACACGCTCAGAAACTTAGACTAAATTTTTTTAAATATTTCTGTGATAGCTACATGACTGATGGTGTAGGTGGCTCCTTTACTGTATATATAACTGTATAATAACTGTATGAATAACTGAATGAATAACTAGTGCATATTCATACCTACATATGTGGTCAGTTACTACATAAACTTAATCCCCAAATGGCTTGAAATATATAACTATGGCTTGTAGTAATGTTTTTAGATTTCTTGGCACATTTTCATACAGGTTATACTTCATCGTATCTTTTTGGTTCAGATAAATTACTAACTGAAACCTGTATAGTATTCTGAGATACCTTGTATAAACTGAGGCACACACGTAGCCTACTTGAGATTTAAGTGGTGTTGAGTCTGCATGTGTGGCGAGAAATATTTATAAACTACTCTTACGGGAATTGCATTATGATTTTTGTAGCTGATGGGATGTAGGTTGTGAGGTTTTTCTTTTGATCTACAGTTTGTATAATATTAATTTATAATTCAATAATAGTAATAATCATAATAGTAATCTTCTTCTGTGACCACTAGCAGCATAGCATAGCATAGCAGCATAGCATAGCAGTATAGCAGTTTGGTGTTAACAAGACTGTTGGATGAGAGTATGGATAGGGATGACAGGTGGGTTGGATAAATATTGGATTATTCCAAGCTTGGGAGACAAGGAACTGCCTCGTGTAGGTCATCAACTGGCCTCTTGCAGTCTCATCAATTCTTATGTTCTTATGTTCTTATGTTTAGTTAGGCCTGAGGAATGGAAGCTACTTGGCCTTCGTGTATGTTCTAGTGCAAATAAGTAAAGTAAATATGTATGTTCTATTAATAGACACTCCGCCCATCATCCCCTCCTTGCATTTCTAGTTAATAAGCAAAAGAAAACGCGCACATGAATAAGCTGTTCCTAATAATCAAGACATTTTATTTCACATGTTTGAGACTTATTAATGGAGGTTCACTTATTATTTTTTTGACACCTGCATTCCCATGACCCATTTCCTGCTGGTACCGCGAAGTGATGCCTCCTTGGAACATCTTGTGGAGTGAGGCGTGACAGGTGTGGTGTTGAGTGCTGAGTGTGTTGCCAAGGACACCCACGCACAAAACGACACGAGGAGCAACAGGATGCCAGTCACATGAGACGCTGTGGCATTCCTGTGGTGGGTAGGTGTGCGTGTATTCCAGTGGTCCTTAGTGAGGCTGCGAGGGAGGAGAGGAGAGGAGAGGGGCGGGTCTTGGCCACCACCTATGAATTGTTATGTTATTTTAACCACGACGGGTGCCATGACTGTGCCAAGTGTGAGTCAGCGTGCCCGGAGCTCCCCATTATTTACCTTAAATTCCACTGATCAGCTGGCAGGGTGTAAAGAGTCAAATAAAAACCAACGATCAGGTTTTCCTCTGAATTAGTGACTTGGTGGCGACACGTTGCTATGTATAGATCACGGAGCCACATGGCGGGGAATGTTGACAACGCATGTCTCTTTTTTTTGTCTGCTTAACTACATGACGTCACAGCCTCGTCATGGGCTCACTGCCAGGTAGGGAGGGACGCGGGGCTCATAAGTAGCAGTGTGAGGTGAAGGGAACCAGTCAGGAGAGCAAGTGGTAGCCAAACGAGGTAGTGGGAGTGCAGATCTGAGCGAGTGTATCTAGTGTTGCAGTTAAGTCGCCTTCAGGATTTCAATGGCGAGTTCTTTGATGGGCGAGGGCTTCCGGCTGCCTATATCCCGCCGAGGTTTGTTCTTCAAGGATGACTTCTTCAGCGGGTTCCAGGATGACTATAAGACCGCTGTAGGGGACGTGTTGGACCGCTGGCGCTCTCGTTCCTCGGCCGCTGATCGCTTCGCCTCCTACAAGAAACTAAGGGAGCGTGATGCGTCCGATGACAACCAGGCGGCTACTATATCAGAGACGCCAGACAACTATGTGGTGAGTCAAGGAGCCATGTTACCTTCCCGCAGAGAGAGAGAGAGAGAGAGAGAGAGAGAGAGAGAGAGAGAGAGAGACAGAGAGAGAGAGATGCATGCCTCTGTAATAAGCCTCCGATTCAGTCATAGATAGACATTATGATTGCGATCAACAAAGAAGTTTATATATACTCACCAGCCACACAGTTTCTTGGACGATTAATCATTATTTCTGAAGTAGGAAAGTTCAGGGAAATACTCTCCACACACATGACCTTCTTATCTTAACCTCATTTCCCCTCTATAACTATCTCAACTTAATCTTGATGTGACGGATGTGTATGCGTTCAACCCTGTGTATGTTGAAACGTTGGTGGCGCCAGCGGTTGTATACACACACACACACACACACACACACACACACTACGTCGTTTCTTGCTTTACTTAGGCCATTCTACTGATGTGCTTCTTCGTTGTTTCAATGTTATGCTGTATCCACACTTATTTCCTCACCAACTTAAATCATGTTCACTATCTTATATACACTTTATTTGCTGTGATTCCTTCCTCCTTAACTCTGATTTGTAGCAGTTTGGATATCATAATTTCCACCTCCTTTTTGCTATACCACGTAAGAAATAAAAAACAAGTACTATTTTGACTTTCCGAGTGACATATACCACATTTTTTTCCCTCCATTAATCTTACCAACCTCATTACCCTATCTCCTTTGATGTACGAATGAGAGAAAATAGAAAATAAAATGAGAGAAAATAAGAGTGAGTAAGAGAGAGAGAAAAATCAGACCTCCTCTCCCACAGATTGTATTGGACATGGGCAAGTATTCCAGCGGACAAATCACTGTGGAGACACAAGGCTTCTTCGCGGTGGTGAAGGGTGAGAATGGTGACTTTACATACCATCGCCGTTTTCCGCTCCCACGCGACACCAACACCGACAGAGTAGTGGCTGACCTTTCCGACGAGGGTATTCTCACCGTCAGTGCCCCGCGGAGGGTGAGTAAAGTAGTAGTGGAGGAGCAGGAGGAGGAGGGTAGTGGTTGGGGCTTAATGTCAAAGTGATAAGAAGGGAGGGTGAAGACAGATGGGAAATCACACACACACACACACACACACACACACACACACACACACACACACACACACACACACACACACACACACACACACACACACACACACATGTTCATGAATCACAGATGAATGAAATTAAGTCAAAAAGGATAAATACACACAAACCCCCAAAAATAGTACTAATAAACCAGACTAGTTTTTTTCCACATTCAAATTTAACTTTTTACCACTCTTGCTTCTACTTCCTTATGGTGTTTTCCTTCGTCAGGAGAGAGATGAGGGATCCAAAGGTGTTGTCGCGTCATCCAGCAAGGAGAGCTGCTCATCTAACTCATCTGGGGAGGAACGCGTCATCCCCACCGCGAGGGATGGAGTCACTATCAACTCAGTCACTCAGAGAACCCAACAAGAATTCATGTCCTCAGGTCGTAAAGGATCGGGCACCAGAATAATTCCATTAACTATAGAGACCGACATTGGAGGCACTGATAGTACCACCGACAAGTGCCAGGCTGAGGCAACGAGATCATCTGAGAGAATCATCCCGACGGTCAGGGAAGGAGATGCTTCTTCTTCTTCTTCATCTCGGAAGGAATCCTCGACGCAGTATACTGGTTCTTCGTCGTCTTCAGTTCAAAGTAGAGTGTTGCCCATCAAGCGGCGAGGCAGGTTCTTCCAAGACTCCACCTTCGAGAAAGTTTGGGATGATTTCGAAAATGCCGTGGACGATTTAGTGGCGAAGGAAGGACCAGAGGAAGAGGAGAGTCAGAAAAAGAACGACGACCAGATTCAAACCTACAGGAACCTCCGCAAGGTTATTAAGGAGGAGGACAACCAGGCAGCGACGGTCTCTAAGGAGGAAGATGGATACAAGATTGTTATGGATGTGAAGGACTTCGCTGACGGCCTGCTGGACGTGAAGGCCCTCGATGGTTCCGTCATGGTTACAGGACAGAAGGGAAACAACAATTTTGAGCGGCGATTTTCTATTCCAGGATTGTCAGAGCCAGAGAAGGTTGCGGCAGCGCTGTCTGCTGACGGAGTGCTAACCATAACCGCTCCAATATAAGGCGTAGCGGTAAGGAAGTGAGTCTTAAAACACCTCACTCCAACTCTGAAGCAGTGGTTGTCTCCTGAAGACACATTTATCATCGTTAATTCGAAAACAGTGTCCCTGTATTCTCTCACTGGCAACTGTCTCGATACTTTCAGAAGCTTTATTGTCTTGTCTTCCAAACATTGCCACACTTTTCTTGTATACCTGACAAAGCTACCTTAAGGAAATATCAAAATGGACATGCTTCCCTGTGTTCCCTGTGTCCACGTGGCTTCCTGTGTCTGCATTCAGTGGCGAGTTATAGTGTGAAGAAAACTGCCCTTCTGTGATGCCTTCTGTCCTTCCGTTGCGTGGTGTGGGCGCGACCAAAGCCTTTTGATGTAAAAGCAGAAGAGGTCTTGGGCGTGACATCCCTTCCTTAAAACACGGGACAACACTCACCAAAGCATCAATCAACCTCTCGTGTACTCCGCTACTGTCTTGTGATTTGTGTATTTTGTGTTTCAGACGCTGACGACAAAGACATATATATTCTTGTATAAATGTATGAATATATTTACTGTAATTAACTGTAGGGTTTAATTTCTTTTGCTTTTTATTTGTTTTTAGTTTCTAAAGTTTGAGAATAAAAAAAAGTGTACGAAAAGAAAAGATATATACGCTGAAGATAAATGATTGGTTCAGCATTTGGTATTGTATGAGATGTATATTATGTATTAGTATAGACTTTTGTATCGCTCAATAAAGTCTTTCTTTATACTTGTAATGTAACTCCCTTTCACTGTAGTGCGGGAGTGATGGCAGGGGAGAGGAAGGGGAGTCATGGTTAGGAAGGGGAAGGGGAGGGGAAGGGGAGTGAAGGGAGGGGAGGCGTCTGTGGATAGGCGAACCACACCACCACCTACTCCGCCAACTTAAGTCAATTCATTTTTTTTAATAATAACTTTTATCACCAATCTACTCACCTAATGATGGATGAATTACTTATACCTTTCTAATATTACACAATTACGTAGGAAAATCGACCCGTCTGATCTAAGCGTAAACAATGGTAAATAAACACAGTAAGTATAACTCTAACAAGTTACGCGCCTGCCTAAAACGACCCTGTGACGTCCATGAAATCATTATTACTGTTTCAAGCGACTAGCGTCCCTCAACACCCCTTGCATGGCCTCCTCCTCCTCCAGCCGTCTCTGCCTCCCGTCATTGGCCTCCCTCCTCCCCTGCCTCCCCTGCCTCTCCCTGCCTCCCTCTCTTCCACTGCACCGTAAGAATAGATCACTCGCTTGATTCTCCGGTTGAGGTATTTTAAGCAAAAGTTAGAGTCTCTGCTGAAGGAAGAGAAATGCGTGTGAGTTACTGGCTATTTCTCTCCTATCTAGAACGAACTTGACAAGGAAGAGAAGCAGGATGTAGAACGTGTGTCTGTGTGTGTATGTGTATGTGTGTGTGTATATGTGTGTGTGTTCTCGTTAGCTCCTATACCGCGCCTACCAATAATGCTTGTTCTTTCGCCCTTAACCCCCCCTCCTCACCACCACCATCATTATACCCCAATTAAAATCAAGGTCATTAGTACTATTGGTCATTACATTTCCGGTATATTGCTTCTACTTTTGACTTGCAGCTCTGATTGCAAAACTGGTGTTGCTTGCAGTGGGAGGCTAAACTCTTGCTGTCTGATGGTCGGTTATACAGCGTTACGAAGCTGATTTTGCAGGTTAATTTATTTATAATTATGACAGATAGTTTATGTAAGGTTAAACACAAAATGAGTGATCGGGTAGTTGGATTACTATTAGAATGACTGCTTCCACCTCTCCTAGATGGCGTTGATGTGTCGTGAACGGGCAAAGATCCAAAGCTTGTCTCGCTGTCCTTCACTCGTCCATTAATCTTGACAATGTAGTACTCTAAGAAGAAAAAAACTAAAAACTATGCGTAACAAATAAATTAATGTTATAAAACTGAACTATTTATATATCATGAGTCACCAAACATCCTTGTACGTAGTTATCTAACCAACGTGACGTCACAGGTGAATCATGTTCATTCCAGCTTGAAAAATGAATCAGTCGCAGCAGTGTGGCGCGCGGCCGTAGCACAAGAGGAGGTGGCGGCTTGGCGGGTGACGGGTGGCGGGTGACAGCGGGTGGCGGGCGACGGGTGATTAGTCCAGGTGAGTCATAGGGCATGTGTGTTATGTGTTATTTACAGAAGTGACCCGATTTGCCACCTGCCAGGCTACGGGTGTGTGTGTGTGTGTGTGTGTGTGTGTGTGTGTGTGTGTGTGTGTGTGTGTGTATGTATGTATGTACGGTGTCATGTGTTGGCTGAGGTACTCCGGAGAGGATAGAGCCGAGGGACTGCCAGTTGTAGGGGTTTTTTTTTTTTTTTTTTTTTAGATTTTTTTTCCAGTGAATCTTTACACCATTCGCTCGTCGTTTTGCTGATGTGTTTTTTTCTTCACATATTGTTTAATTATCACCAGATTTACGTCTTTAGTTATTGTAATTGCTTAGTAAATGTAAAAAATCTACTGCTATAACAAGCTATTACCTGTTACGTTTGACGAACTATAGTTACTTTATAGTTTGGTTAGCTTAGGTTAGGTTACCTTATCACCGAAAGAGAAAGGCAATGCATGGGAGGAAAGTAAAGAAGTAAGTAGAGTAGGAAGGAAGCTTCTGTTTTCTACGTAAAGGGAGACTGAAAGGAAGGAAGAAGAAAGGAGAACGAGAGAAGGGAGGGGAGAGAAAATTTGTCGTGTGGATAGTGATGGAGAAGGAGGAGTGAAACAAATCTGTGCGGGGTGGAATTGAGTGGGGAACACGTGCTATTTGGGGAGGGACGAAGAGGATGAGGAGGGGAGGAGGAGGAGGAAGCATGATGAGTGGAGATAGTAAGGGAGGGGAAGAGGTACATTATAAATATTATAAATAATGAAAAAACGGACTAGACGCAGGATTAGAATGGGATATGGTTTAAAAAGAAGAGAGAAATATTTATGATTTTTCAACATAACTCTTTGTTATATTTGATGGATATGTATCTCATGAAAAATAGTTATTTACTAAAAAAAATGATACCATCAAACAAAAACTATTAGCTACTAAACTAAGATTCCAATTGAACAGGGTGCTTTATCTATCAATTGGTATTGTTATAAGGAATATCTGATATATTTTTCATCAACATTGGTGAATTATTAAATCCACCATAATTAATGTAGGGAGGGCAGGGGAGAGGAATAGATGAGAGGAGAGGAGGGCCGAGGTTGAGTAGACACAGAGGGTGGATGGCTGGAGGAGAGTAAAGAGGGGGAGAGAAAAGGGGAATGAGGGGAGAGAGGGGTCGGTCGTGTGCCAGATTACATAAATAAACAAACAATTAGGTCGGGAGTAAAAGCGAGCCTTCTCCGACCCTCCACGTCTCACCTGTTACTCTTGACGTCTGAGTTTCACACGCCAACCAGACACACACCTTCCCACCGCCTCTGTTGAAAAGTGACGGGTGTTAAAAGACCACAATGTCGTCCATCCTCGCTAAGTAGAAACCTTTGCCGCCTCTTGTGAACAAAATATAGAATGAAGGCAGGTGTGTGTGTGTGTGTGTGTGTGTGTGTGTGTGTGTGTGTGTGTGTGTGTGTGTGTGTGTGTGTGTGTGTGTGTGTGTGTGTGTGTATGTGTGTAGGTTAAAGGAAACTTGGCATACATTCAAGGCATTTTTATTCATTCTCAGTGTCAAGCAGAAGAGTATAATAATGAAAGTAGCTGTTTTTCACCTGTTATTGTATAGAATGAACTTAGACGAAAAGGCGATTTTTCTATAAGTTATTACGTGAATGAGATTATTTCCGATGAAGCACAGTAAAGATGATAGTGAAAGTAGCCATTTTTTTTAGCTTTTTTTATTTATTTATTCACTAATATTAGGATTTTTTTGTGTTAAAGTTGCCAAGACGAAAGTAGGTCAGAAGGAATTTAAGAGGCACCTCCTATATCTAGTAATAATAATAATGATAACGATAATAATAATAATAATAATTCATTCAAATATATAAACGTATTGTAGGATTCCCCCCATTACGAAGAAAAGATAATACAAGCATAACACAACATATTTTTATTGATTTTAAAGACAATAACAATAACAATAACACTATATATATATAACAAAGTTTTCTTCTCGTCCACCCCCGTCACAGCGTCTTGGTCACGTGACAAAGGCCAGAAAGAAACATCATGAATAAATAAAAAATGCATAGAGGTCATAGACGACTCTGAAAGTGTTGGGTCACGTGTCCGCCTACCAGTCATCAGGTCAGGTCAACGTCACGTCAGGTCACCTAAAATAGATAACCCCCCCGAAAAATGATATGTATGTTAATTTTAAAGTACAATGATAAAGTTTACATTCCGATAATAAAGTTTAAGGTAAGATGATAAAGTTTACAGTCTTATAATGACGTTCACAATTCCATAATATAGTTTAGTTACATAATAAAGTTTAAAGTCACAAAATTAAATCCTATACAAAAGATTCAATTCCATAATGAAGTTTAATAATGAAGTTTGCAGTCTTATAATGTTGAAGTGTGATGACGATTGCACGAAGTTAAGACTCGTACCTGAAGCGGCAGTGTAGATGGCGCTGGTGTGCTGTTAGCAAGGCATCTGGCGGTAACTGAGGCTGAATCCACGGTTGTCTTTATCATCAGATTCGCTGCCGTCTGTCCTCACGTAGAAACCGAAGGGCTGCAGGGAGGCTGAGGATGAGGGAGAGAGGTGAATATATTAGTGCTTTGGATGAATTTATACTTACTTGCTTTTCTTATGATATTTTGATTCATCAGGTGTTTTCTGCTTTGAGTTGGGAGTTGATTATCAATTAAAACTTATCATAGTAAACAATCAACTTACTGGTGACGGAGGTAGGGAAGCCGAGTCCACAGTACCGGTCAGCGTGGTTCTCTACGTTGCCGCTGTCCTCCGTGCGATACATGCCGCCGGGAATCACCACGTAGTCGCTGGTGCACTGGTCACCCCGCGAGGAAACGTGGCTTGTCCCTGTATGTGTGTAGGAGAGAATGGGGAGATAGCTTCAGTTTAATAGAAAGAAAATACTTAATCATGCATATTTGTTACGGCAATTTAGCAATTTTTCAAAACTTGCGGTATTTTCGTCAAATACCTTATTTATTATCAAAGGTGAAGTAGTTAGTGCGAGGAACGAATTGATCTCCTGCAAGAACTTTTTTTTTCATAGACGCATGGAGAATAAAAACTTAACTGCCCTTGTTCAATTTGCGATAAACACGAAGCTAGATAGAAAAACATTAGCGGAGTACAAGCACCTATATATACTTCCTCGGTACTGTGTCGGAGAGGAAGGAAGACTTACCCATGATCGAACTGTCAACTACATCCGCGTTTTCCGACATAGAGAAGGTGTATTTGCCCTCATCGGTGTTGGCTGTCCAGATAATGCCGCAGTAATTATCTTCGCGCCGGACACACACGCTGTACTCCATGTTGGCAAGCTGTTTAGTGGCTGACGAAGGCGAAGTAGAAGGGAAGAGTAATAAGGATAAGAAGGATGAGATGCAAGTATAAACTGCAAACAAAATTAGAATGGATGACACATTTAATAATATCCACATTCCATTTATATATAAAAAAAATTGTTACGTAGATATGGAAGGCAAAGAGGAAGGTGTTAGTGGATTATTACAAAACAAGTGATCGTATAGGCTATAAGACGCACCTTTATCAGTAGAAGTGCCGTCATAATTGAAGCTCCTGACTATGCTGTGTGTCTTCGTATAGTACTGGAGGCAGCCGACGGGCGCTGACACCGGCAACACGTAGAAAGGGGGAAGGGGAAAAAGGAAGGAAAAAATTGTGAGATCACGTCGCCTCTTTGGTTTGTGATTATGTAATCTCTCTCTCTCTCTCTCTCTCTCTCTCTCTCTCTCTCTCTCTCTCTCTCTCTCACCTCGGTATTTGGAGTCGCATGGTATCTGTGCCACCTTGATGTTCCAGGCAGCGAGGAGGGAGAGTGGCGATGATCTGTCTACTTTGACCTTAACGGCGCCTCCTTTGGGATCCACATCGTAATACACTGCACAGGAGGCAAGCATGCATCTATTAACCTGCATACCATTCTCTATTTGTTGTAAACTCCCCGTCTATCGTTCTAATTTTAATGTTATATTCAATACGTTTGTTTTTCCTCCCCTTAATCAATGTGAGAGGTTTGTTCCACTCACTGTGTTGTCCCGTGATGCTGCCGCAGACCTTTGGCACTCTCGATGTCCCACCGGAGACAGAGAAAAAGTCTTGATTGCAGTCCCCGTCAACGTCTGGCTGTGAGAGTTCCAAACTTAAGAAGTCCAGCCTGAGAAAGATGATGTGAAAAACAGGATGTCAATTATTATCCATGAGAGTCTGTAAGATGGTAAACGTGTCGTAAGACTTAGCTATGAACTGATTTGAGCTGTACGAATCATTACAAGAATATGCAGAAAGCATAATAAGTTGTTAAAACCAACACAAACATAAGCCACAAGATTATGATAAAAATATGTTTAAGGACTTATTTTTCTAACTCATTAAATTCTAACTCATTAATCTTAGGTAATATTCGAAGAAACTCTATATAGCTAACTGTCTTATTTGCAATGCCTCCACCACCACTCACCTGATTTGACAGATGTTCGAGTTGATTCTGTTGACAGTGAGCGGACAATCCCCCAGAGAGTCAGGAGAGGAGGCGGGCTCCGTGAAGTAGGTGTTATTTAACGTCGTATCGCTGTAGCACGACCTTTCAACTAAACACGAGAAAAAGATAAACAAGTCAGCCGTACATTGGCTTGCGGAGATAACGATAGAAATTCTGTGTAAGTGATACATTTCTGCCGCTCACCTCGCGGGACAAACTGAAGTAGACAATGTGCGATTTATAGATATCAAAAATTCATCAGTACACGCCATCACTACAATTGCCTTTATATTTTCCTCGCCAACAAGCCGAAAGCTCATAAAATATAAAGGAACTGTAAACTGAATGAGCAGGATAAGTCTGATGAGAAGCTTACTTATGCAGCAAACGCCGAGACCACTGGCGCATGAACCCGAATCTTTGCCGCCCTTGGTTTTGCAGTCTCTGGAGGTGAGGCAGGTCCCCGCCGTGCTAACTGTGTTGTTGGTTCGACACTCGACGGGCTGCACTTGCGCGAAAATGAGGAAGACTGCAGGAACACGTGGAAGGAAGGTTTTAGTTAATTGATATAGTTATAGAACATTACATGATTATAGAGAAATGGTAGTGAGGTCATAGTTCTCGCTGAGGGATATTTATGGATGATGATGATGATGATGATGATGATGATGATGATGATGGTGGTGGTTATTACCTCTGTCCTCTCGTTCAGTCTCACGCTCCAGCTTGACATTCTCTCCGTCTATCTTTCCTTTTAGTTCTTGTCCTTCCTCCTCGCTGATTATTTTCATGGCCACAGCGCCGCCCACAAGCACCGCCCACACCACCAGCCCGTGCCAGCTGCCGCCCATCTGTTGGGTTGAAGTGAGACGTTAGCCATCTGTGACACCAAATAATAAAATAGTGAAAAAAACGAACATCAAAAAAATCTCTAAATTGTAGGTTGAAAATCGACGTAAGATTATGAAGAGGAAGAGGAGGAGGAGGAGGAGGAGGAGGAGGAGGAGGAGGAGAAGGAGGAGGTACTGTTTATTCCTTGTGACAATAACAAAGCAAGGGAAGAATAACAATTTTACCTTCAGAAAAAGACAAAAAAAAATTAACCTGAACCTCCTTCGTCTGTCTCTCCTCCTCTTTCCTTTCATCTTATCTTCTTTCATCATCATCGTGTCCCTTATCCTCCTCCAATACTTCTTAACGTCTTTTATCTCATCCTCCTCCTCTTTTTCCTAATCTTTTTTTCAGTATCGTAATTTCTTTCCTCTTTTATATTATCTCTTCTTTCATCATTTAGTTTCCTCCTCCTCCTCCTCCTCCTCCTCCTCCTCCTCCTCCTCCTCCTCCTCCTCCTCCTCCTCCTCCTCCTCCTCCTCCTCCTCCTCCTTGCCTAGTGGGATGTGTTTGCTCAGTACATTCCTTCACCACACACTCGGCGTTCCTTCGACTTGGCATCACTCGAATTTAACGGGATGACTATTCTGTGCTAGCTATGTAGAGGTTCAGTTTTCCTTCACGTATGGCATCTGGAGACTCGTAGGTTTCGTACTATTTTCAAAGATCTTCAGTATTTTGTCTTCTTTCGTTTATATTTAGCTTGTTTATGTTTACGGTATTGTTTATATTTTATTTGATATTCTTTTTGTTATTTACTATTGCCTCAATTTTCTATCCTGAGGAATATCTTTTTTTCTTTTTCTTTTTTTACCTTGAGTGTTTTTATGTAAATTTTCAGAATTTCACTTCTGTCAATATTTTTTTCATTCACTGTTCTCTTTGTTTCTCTTTTCCTTCAATTGTCGTGTTTTTTTTCATAACTACAATAACCATAGAGTTAGGTCACACGAGGCAGCAGCAGCAGCAGCAGCAGCTTTCTCTAATGGTATTACATCTTTCATACATCTCTTCTCATATTGTTCTTCTTCGGATCGGTAATAATGATGTTTTCTGACTGTCCTATTTCCATTAAACAAATCGATGCTTAAGTTTCTCTCTTCATAACTCCAAAAGGAGAAGTGTTTCATCCTTTCCTTCTTCGTAAATCCAAGAAACCTTTAACTTTGTATACGTCTGAATGCAACTGAAAAAAAGACGATCAAACCCTCTCTGTCCTGCATCCTTGGGGGATTTTAATTCTTTAAAAGCATTCAAATTGCATTCGTTTCGTAGTATGAACTTATAAACTTTTCCTCTTTATTTTTTCTTCTCACTTCTAACGGAATATCTGCAAACAGCGCCAGCCAGTGAACTTTCCCGCTGCATTGTCTTACCTTAGTTTAAAAAAAGACCGAGAGAGCTAGCTAGCAGTGCACGAGACAGGGACTGAGGTGGAACTGAAGGTTGGTGTCCTGGTGCAGCCCTTTTATGTCTTCGCTTGCATGGTCTCGAAGTGGGTCATTGTTTCTCGGGGCGGTGGGTCTGTTTACTGAAAGCGCCTCGAGTTTTCAGTGCACTTTTTTTTTTTTTTCTCTCTCTCTCTCTCTCTCTCTCTCTCTCTCTCTCTCTCTCTCTCTCTCTCTCTCTCTCTCTCTCTCTCT
>JAXIVD010004066.1:32500-39150 GCA_036785275.1 Cancer borealis
CACACACACACACACACACACACACACACACACACACACACACACACACACACACACAGTCAATAAACATAAAAAACAGTTAAGTGATACCTGAAAAGATACCAAACAATCACCTTAACGTGCATTTCATGGGTTATGGGGCGCTAAATGGGGTAGGAAATGGGTGTGTGGGTGGGCGTGAGTGGGCGTGGGTAACTAGCAGCTTGTAATTTGGCGATAGTTCAGGTTGAAGCCTCTATTTCCGAAGTCATTGAGACCATCTTCGTCAGCGTCCGTTTTGACATTGAGGATGAAAGGCTTGGTGGTGGCTGGCGGGAGGAGGAAGTAAGGGAGGGAGGGAAGGATGGAAAAGTAAGAAGGATAAGAAAAGAATGAGAGGGAAATGAAGGAAGGAAGGAGTAAGGAAAGAAGGAAGAAGCAGCCAAAGAAAGAAGGAAAGGAAAGATGAATAAAAGAGGAATGAATCAAGGAAGGAAGTAAGGGATGAAGGAAGGGAATGAAAAGGGAATAGAATAATTATTAATGATATATTCTGAATATACACCTAATTATTTTTGAGAATATCATTATTTTTTGTTTTCTAACGGCTACTACTACTACTACTACTACTACTACTACTACTACTACTACTACTACTACTACTGAAGGATGTCTTACAGGTCACGGTGTTGGGGAAGCCTAGGCCACAGAACCGGTCATCTTGCGCCCCAGTATCAGTCACACCACCGGGAATGATGACGTAATCGGTGGTACAGTCTGCCCCAGTTGATGACGCCGCTGGATTACCTGTTGGAGGAGCAAGTTTGGGGTCACCTGTGTCTTAGGCGGGAAAGGTGAGACCGATAGTGTGTTTTCTTTTTTTATTTACGTGTTATTGCAAGTTGTATATAACCTCAAAATGTTACCAAGTTGTGTATTTAGGTCGTGTTGTGTTGTGTTGTGTTGCTATGAAAATGTTCCCTCAAAAAATATCCAAGAAAGACTATATTTTCTTAAAGACGCAATACAACAAACCTGAGACTACCTACCATACGGAAAAGACAGGAATTTCTTTTAAACTTCCTTCTCCTAGCATACATAGCCTTAGAAATCTCCCACAACCCCTAGTCATACATCATAACAGCTTCCGTTAAGCCTCGTATAGTCCCTTTAGATCATTTCTCTCACGTACTGTACTTTACCTCCCTTCAACTTAACTTACCCGCAATATCGACCGGGAGAACATCAGGGTCAGCATTGCCCGTGACTGAGAACCCGTAGTTACTGCCCGTGTCATTCCTGGTCCACACGATGCCGCAGGAACCTTCAGTCATCTCCACACACACGCTATAGTCGGTATTGGAGATCTGACGAGTCCCTGAAGGTGAAAAAGGGCGTGGAAGTCTTAATTGAATGACAAGGAGGAGGAGGAGGAAGAAGAGGAAGAGGAGGAGGAGAAACATACCTGACGCTGGTGTTGGCGCTGCATTATCAAAGTTGAAGCTACTGACTGTGCCGCTGTTCTCTGTGTAGTACTGAAGGCATCCTGCAGGAGCTCGGTACTGGGAGTCGCATGGAATCTGTGCCACTTTGATGTTCCACTCTCTGTTAGTGGTGGAGGCGGTGGAACGTTCCACTCTTAGCTGCACGGGTCCACTGTTAGGCTCCACGTCAATGTACACTGCGAAAAGAAGGGAGGGAAGTGATGATTTTGATAGCTTCTACCTTCTCTAATCAATTTTCTACATCACCAAATACTCATCCTTTCCTCCTATGTCTCGTTCATCTTAACTTGGCAGGACAATACTCTCAAAAAACGTACTATGTTGGCCGGTGTTTGAGCCGCAGATCTGAGGCACGTTGGAGCTGGAAGGCGTGACGGTAAGGTAGTCAGTCACGCAAGTCCCGTCTTCGTTGGGCTGATCGAGTTCGAAGTCAAGAAAGTCGAGGCGAAGCTGGCAGATGTTGTTATTGATTCGGTTGACGGTGAGAGTACATGTCCCTGTCCCTGTGTCGGTGCCTGAGTATCCCGGGTTGACGAAGTAGGTGTTGTTGTAGCGTGTAGTGTCCCCGCAACTTCGCTGGACTGGAGACGTGAAGGAAGCCAGCGAGCGGGGCCGTTGGGTTGAGGGGAGGGAACGAAGGGAAAAAAAATGTTTGTAGTTATATTAATTTTGAACCCGCTGAAACGTATTGGATTGAGCAGTTTGTGTTTCTTATTCGCCCTAGATATGTAGAAACTTAAATAATTGTGATAAACTTAAATTGATGTGATAAAGGAAGCAATACAAAAAAGTAAGAAAAGGAGTGAATTAGTGTTCCTTGCCAGAATATTAGTAAGGGAATGAGCACGAGAGAACGATAAATGCTAGAAATGGGAAAAAGGAAAATGCATTGAGACTATACTATATAATAAGAAAATAGAACTAAGAAGAACAAGAACAAGAGCAAGAAAAACAAGAACAAGAACAAAAAGTATTATAAGAACAAGAAAAAAAGAAAATTAAACAGAAAAAAATTAAAAAGATGAACAAAAGGATATCCAAAGTACGACCCGATTATCAATAACACTAACGCAAGCAGCATGACGCGAAGCCCTTGGCACAGTATCCTGAGGTGGTGCCAGTGTTCACTTTGCAGTCCTTGTAAGGCAGACAGGTGCCCTCCGTCAGCGTGGCATCATCAGTGTTGCAAGAGTCCTGCGGAATCCTCCATAGGAAAACAAAAACTGGAGGAGGTGAAGGAGTTGTAGAAAGTGTCAGTGTAGTGAAGGTTTTTTTATTTTTTTTGGAAGTGTCAGTGCAGTTTTTTTTTTTTTTGGTGGGGAAGTGTCAGTGTAGCCAGATTATATAGTGACAAGTGCCAGTGTTTTCAGTATATTTAATGGGAAATGTCAGTGTAGTCAGTATACTACATACATATGGATGCATCAGTACATAAAGTAGTTCAAAGTCTCATTGTAGTCAGAAATCAACAATGAGGGACGTAACTCACATTTTCCGTCCCTATCGGTCTCAGGGACACGCACGTAACCATCTTCCTCCTGTCCCTGCAAGGCCTCCAGGCTCTTTGACTCTGAAGGGGCTGCTGCCACCACGCCCACGAGCACTGCCGCCCACACCAAACCACCTCTTATTGATCTTATCTGAGAACAAACAGTTAATCTACGGTAATTTGAGAGAGAGAGAGAGAGAGAGAGAGAGAGAGAGAGAGAGAGAGAGAGAGAGAGAGATAGAGAGATAGAGAGATAGAGATAGAGTCATGGCTAACCTAAATTTGACCAGAAGATGAGATTGGGATATATAGAGGAACGCTGACCAACACGAGAATAAGGCAGCAACACATTCCAAAGAAAACGGAACGTGGCATTTGTACTGTAAATATCAAATGAATATAAACAAAATCTACAACAGCATTACATAACGGGAGCAACACGCGAATTACATTAAAAGAAAACTACAATATAAATCAAAAAAAGCTATGAATGAGCTACCACTATTTAACTAAAGGAAACCATGCCAATTAAAACACTTGTCAGACCACATCACAGGTAACAGGACGTGGGAGACAACAACAATAATAATAATAATAATAATAATAATAATAATAATAATAATAATAATTGATAAGTTGAAACACAAGACCTCAACAACGTAAACAGCGATGACAGTCTTTGTGGGAAATATCACTCTTGTCATTCATCTATTTCTATCACATGTAAGGCTTTCTACTCCTCTGAACGACATATGTTTAACTTTATACGAAAACCAATGAGTCTTTCTTTGCCGGGCACACTAAAAGCTCCTCTTCACTTAGTTACATCGGTCGTATTGCGCCTATTACTACGTTTTTGCATATGTGAACTGGGCTTTTTCTCTTGAGATTTTAATGACCTGATTTTTGGAGGTTCTCAGTAACACCCAAAAATATCGTTCAAGCGTGACGAGAGGCGGCAACACCCTCACACTCCCTCACTACCTTCATGTCTGCGAGAAGCTCCTGCCCACCTCGAACTCACGTCTCAACTATTCAAGGTAGAGGGAGTCTGGCTCTTTAAATCTCTCTCACAGACCCCTACAGCCTGCCCCTCCTTGCCCCTACCTCATAACAATAGATGCCCGTCAGTAGCTGGTGCCCCTCGGGGATCTTTCACTCTGATAACTGAACAATGGTTATCATGCCCAGTAGGATCCAACGCCTTCTAACCTGACGACGTAATCATAAGTGTAGCGACGTAGATGAACGGATGGTTATAAGCGGTTGGGTAAGACGACAAGACAGACTCAGAGGGAGTAAAGGTGTAATTTCAAAGCAGGTGGGGTAAGGTAGAGTCAAAACGAAGCCGTATAAGGGAGGGTATGGTGTGGAAGCTCCGTTGTTGCAGGAAGAAAAGGCGAGGCGGCTGGTTTTCGTGTTATGCCCGTCATCGTCTTAACTCGAGAATGGCTGACACAATGACATGATTCTGAGGTAACATAACACACCTCTCAGCAGCACAGGAGATGGCTATGTAGAAAGGAAGGAAGGAAGGAAAAGAAAGGAACAATAAAAAACTGGATGGTATATAAGGCTACTGACAAAGACTCCTTCACACACTTTACGGTACAGAAAAGAGGAGGAAGAGAAGGCGAGGAAGAAAGAGAACAAGAACTAGAACGAGAAGAAAAGTAAGTAAGAGAAGAAGCATACAGGAAGAAGAGTGAAGTAAAATAAAAGTCAGGTGTCGAAACTAAAAAAAATAAATAAAAAGCACATTCCTAAAATATATATATATACCCGCTCTTTTTTCTTTTCCGCGGAGACCAAAAGGGAAGAAGCGACGTCCTTCCACAACACTGCAAGTACGTGGTGGTGTAGCTAGTGATCTATTCCGCCTCACAATACCTCAAAGGATATCACCAAAATAATCGTACCTCACCACCTAAACCTAAAGGAAATGGTGGTACAGGATATGGTTTTTATTATCTTTTTTTATTTATTTATTCATTGATGTTTTTTTTTAACACCATCCTATTCATAGTTAAAAAATAAATAAAAAGTAGGAATGGTAAATATAATACTTTGTTTAACTTGACCATTTACATCGCTAGCCGAGGGAAAGTTGATTAGATTTTTTTTTCTCTCTCTCTTTCTCTTTCTCATTCTCTCTCTACACGCTTTCCCTGGGGGTCGGAAAGTGTGGCAGACAAACAGACGAGACGGACCTGGCTTCTCTTCTTCACGAGCCAACCTCTCTGACCCAAAATGATGATTAACTGACCTACATCTTCCCTTCATTGAAAGTCTCTCGGCCCCGCGCGATGCTGCCCCAAGTATGACCGACGCTAGGAAGGGTTATTTCTCTTGTCTTTTTTTTTTTTTTTTTTTTTATAATGGGCGAGTTGTGTGAGTTTGTGTTTTATCTTTTGTTTAGGTTACGTGAATTGGTAGTGGTGGTGATGGTGGTGGTGGTGGTGGTGGTGGTTGTGGTGGTTGTGGTGGTTGTGGTGGTGGTGGTGGTGGTGGTGGTGGTGGTGGTGGTGGTGGTGGTGGTGGTGGTTGTGGTGGTGGTAGTGGTGGTGGTGGTTGTAACACGAGAAGGAGAAAGGAAGAGAAAGGAGGATAAAGAGACGGCAAAAGAAAGCTAGGAAGTGGACATTTGGGTTGAGATGAAAGTAATTGGGGAAAAATAGTCTTTATTTCCCCCTTTCTTCTTGTTCATTATTGGCTTTGATAAAGATATACAAAAAAAATGCTAATTTATAATCTTTCATCACTTTATTCTCTCGTCTTGAAGTGGGAGGAGGAAGAGGAGGAGGAGAAGGAAGAAGCAGCTGATGTGTTTTAGGCTATTTTCTCGCATGCAAATCAACTGAAAATCAGACTTTCTATCATCCATTAACTGCTGCTGTGAACGGCCTACTGAACTCAATTGATGTCTGTCTGGTGCTCGCCCTCCGTCAGATTGTCTCATTGGAGGAGGAGGAGGCGAATACAAGGGAATACAAGGGAGCACAGACAGCAACAGACCCTAGGGTCCCTGCGAAGGATGTTTGTTATAACTACGCTACACTAACTACTTGAATTAGAGAAAGGATAGTACAGTGGAAGGCTCCTCCCCTCCCACCCATCCCTCCAGCCGAAGCTGGCAGGAAAATAAGAGATACCATGTAGTATAGAAAAACTACATGGAATGAAGGAATTAATGGAATGAAGGAGGAGGAGGAGGAGGAGGAGGAGGAGGAGGAGGAGGAGGAGGAGGAGGAGGAGGAGGAGGAGGAGGAGGAGGAGGAGGAGGAGGAGAATAAGGGTACAGGAGGTAAATTTTATCATCGACTGTTTGGCTTTGTTTTCTAAATGTTACGTATGGAATTTGATACAAAGATTATCCTCCTCCCTCTTTTTCTTATCTGTTATGAATTGTGTTTGGGGCTTTGAAGGGAGATAAGACAGAGAGGTAGACAGAGAGACAGGCATAGAAACAGGCAGAGAGGCAAATAGAGAGACAGACAGAGAGACAGACAGAGAGGCAGACAGAGAGACAGGCAAAGAGGCAGACAAAGAGGCAGACAGAGAGGTGAGGAAGAAACTCAATTCCCATCTAACGGTTTGTTCTATACACATTGAAAATTGCTGCTGAATCACCACCTTAAGATTCCTCCTCCTCCTCCTCCTCCTCCTCCTCCTCCTCC
>JAXIVD010004067.1:5000-17500 GCA_036785275.1 Cancer borealis
AGAGCCCTGCAATTGTAAACAAATGCCTAATCTTAGCTATCTCTCTTTTAGGGAGATAACAGCCTGGTCTGATATATAGATAGATATATACCAGGCTGTTATCTGCCTAAAAGGAGGTAGCCAAGACAGGGCACACCAGGGGTTTGTGGAAACATTACTTTACTCTCCACCTCTGCGCCTTGTCATTTAGTAGGAGATTATACAGAGAAACTTCCCAGACCTCTCGCTCCATTCCTTTTGTCGCCTTATATGAACTGCAGGGATTATGGTGGTAGAATTCTTGTAGCCCCTCCCCAAAAATATATATATATGTATGTATATATATATATATATATATATATATATATATATATATATATATATATATATATATATATATATATATATATACATATATACATATATACACATAACAGGTACATGTTCTGGTAGGAGGTACAGAGGAAAAGGAAGGAAACATCTGGAAATGAAGAAAGGGTGCAATCAGAGGATGGTACAATGTTGGTTGAAAAGGAGCCAGTTAAGAAGATATGGATTGAGTGTTGTGAAGGACTGTTAAATATAGAGGATGATAGAAAGGCTGAGATTGTTGTAGTTGAAAGGGAAGATGGAGTGAAGGTGTTAAGAGGGTTGAATAACGAAGATATCACAAAAAAGGAAGAACAAGGGATGGTAAAAAAGATGAAAGCATGGAAAGCTGCAGGGTTAGTTGGGTGTGCTGTAGAATGTTTGAAAAGTGAGATTGAGTGATTAGTAAGAATGAGGTGTAGAAGTGTCAAAAATCCATAAGACCTTACCAACTGGCATTATTGGACTAGTCATCAGCATGTACTGTAGGCTGTTGGGGTTGTCATATGGCTCCTTTTTGTAGTGGTTCTTCTTATCTGGGATGTTTTCTCTCATTTTTCTATCTAGATTCTGATGAAAGAGTCATGTAGTAATGGTGAATGAACTATAGAGCAGTGACAAAATGTCATGCTCAAGAATATCATCACTTATCATTTACTTTCGAAACTTTAATCACACCTAATGTTTGATGAAAAAATAAATAAAATCATTACAAATATAAAATTATAAAATTATTATAGTTATTATAAAATAGGCATACCAGGAAAGATGTGGCTATACATATTTAACAAAATATTATTAAAACTTGCCACCTTTGTAATCAAAACTTTTAGTTACTACAACATAATAGTTCAAATCATTTAACTGATTTCTTAAAATATCACCTTTTCATCTATATCGTGCTCTGGCATAAGAAACTTTTGGAGTTTCTTAACAATTATTTGCACACATGCAAACACACACATACACAAGCGCACACACACACACACACACACACACACACACACACACACACACACACACACACACACACACACACACACACACACACACACACGCATTTAACTCTTTCCCTAAATGGGTAACCAAAACAAAATAAACCACTTCACTTTTGCTTCATTCAAACATCATCACTTTGCATTTTTTGTTAGTATTCAGCTTCAACTTCCTTCTTTTGCACACACTATGAAACGCATATACCAGCTTTTGTAATCCCCTCTCATCTTCTGCAATTACCAATGTATCATCAGTAAACAGAATAATACTCAACATCCATTTACCATGACTTACTCACAGTTCAACTCTAACATTACCAACATTTGTTTTCATATCTCTTATAGCACTAACCATGTATAAGTTAATCAGCCATAGAGACATCACACATCCCTGCTTTACACCCCTCTGTATTCCAGAGTTCTCACTTGTTTCTCCATTTACCTTGATACACATCTCAACATCAATATAAAAAAGCTTTCACCCATATCATACTCCCTCTATACATCCTACATTGCCATCCGATAAATTATGTAATACTTTTTCTCAAGATCCAAGAATATAGCATAACTTTCTTCCCTTATGATAGCATTTTTACAAGTACCATCCAGAGGGAAAAAATCTAATCTATATATCCGCTCCCATTCCCAAACTCTCCATGGTCTTTGTTAATCCTAAATCCTACTCTGTGATCCCTTTTGCCCATTCAATCATAATCTTTCCTTAGACCTTTCCAGCTACACTCAAAAGACTTATACCTTTATAATTCTCACATTTACTTCTACTATCTTTTTCCTTGTAGACAGGGATAATGATGGCCTTTGTCCATTCTTTTAGTACCTTTCCTTCTTCCCATACTATTATACATTATCTTGTGCATCCATTCAATACAGTCTATGATTTAACATCTCTGCCGTAATCCCATCCATTCTTCAGGTTTCCAATTGTTTTCATCACTTCCTTCCTTTTAATTACTTCTCGTTCATGCATCTTCCTACCACCACCTATCATTCCCATACATGTCACAATTGCTTTACTTGCACTCTTAATATTCATTGATTTTTCATATTCTATCCACTTTCCTTTCACAGGCTCTTTCTCTCTCAATATCCTTCCCTCCACATCTACCACCTCATTCCCTTCACTGCTCACATTTGCTGTCCTTCCTTTTTCATTCTTAACTTTCTTCCAATAGAATAATTCATCCTCATTTCTCACTCTTGTCTTCTGAAATCTTGATCTGGTCTCCTTTTATTCTATTCTATCACTTTTATCACTCTCCTTTTACATTCTATATATTCTCTTTTTATTGTATTTCGTTTGCTCTGGTACATTCCTTTCCAGTTTCAATGAGCTCCATTCAATTTAAAAGGAAAAAAATAAAATTCAGAAAAGCTACATTTAGGCTTGTCCAAATGTATAAACTAATACAATCATGGTTATGAAAAGCCCGAATTAAACATATAACTATAACGTGCTGATCAAAGGAGCTATACACTGCAAACAAGGTCATACATACTTTTTGGTGACTTCCAGAATGACAGTGTTGTGCCAAGGCTACCTCACTGTTCATATCCTTATTGCAAAGCTGCCAACAAATAAATAGAAATATATTGATGAACTTGAAATAAAAAGTAAATCTTAATTGTTATTCTATTACACCTGATTCAGATGAACTGATCAGTGAAAGAATTATTTATATAATATTTCTCTTGTGAATGATAATTAATAACTAATAAGAAAAGTAATTAGATTTGTTCACACTTCAGTATTAATAACATTAATCAGTTATATGAAATATATATTATTGTACCTTGCAGAAGAACATCATACGCTGTGTAAGATCCTTCTTCACAATGAACTCTTTTCCATATAGAATATCTGCAAAATATATACTTATAGAATTCATGTTTCATGTAGCGTTTAGGAAGTGAATACCTCATATATCTACTCTTTATGGAACCTTTCATATAAAAACATATCACTATATAAATTGTTTTGATCAAATATGAAATGGTGACAATGGAACACTCGAGAATTCAATGTTTTCAAAACAATACAATAGTATATAAAGCCAGACTTTACAGAGAATATTTAAGTAAATTATTAGAGATTTTCCTCCCTCTCTTTGTTTCCAAAGAAACACTTTATTTACTATATGTTTAGCAATTCAATACTCACAGATGGCCTCCTCAAAATGTTCTTTGTAGGGTATGGCATAGGCCAATTCAGGAAATTTCTTCATAATATCTTGGGATGATAGCTGTTGAAAAATTAAGGAATTAATTAAGAATTTCTATAAATGCGGGTTCAATGATAATTTAAAGGAAAATGTTTTTTTATGCATTAAGAAATGTGCAAATGGGAAACTGAGGGTTTGTAAATCGGAAAATCATATGCTGAGCAATATAGAGATATACAACAAAAGAACAAACATTTATACTCTATAGTTTCAAGTAACATCAAGGAAAAGAAAAGACACCAAATTAATTTTAGATGGATTAGAGTCAAATTCCAATGAATGGTGTAAGGTAGTTTTTTGAAGAATGAATTAAACAATTTCAAGAAGGTAAATAAAGGCAGGGAAATGAGAATAGTAATAAAGATCAAGTCAAATTAGTGCACAGAGGAGTCCTTAAAGGGTTAGTAGTGGCACCAATAGTATTCTTGGTTTATATAAATGATATGGTGGAATGAGTCTCTTTGTAGATGATGTTAAATTACTGAGAAGTGCAGAATATTAGGAAGACTGAATTGTTGCAAAGAGATATGGGTAAAATATCAAAATGGATCCAAGATGGGAAATGGAGTTTAATGTTTAAAGTGATGGAAATAGGAAACATATGTAGACCAAAAAAAAATTGTACTATGGGCAATTAACAGATTGGTAAAAAGTCATTCACAGAATGCCTGGAAAATTTTTTAGAAGGAATTCTTTTTAAGATTTAAAGAAGATTAGTGGTTTGTATAGCTGACAACGAAATATCGTGTATTATTTCAATGAAAAGTAAACTGATCACATAGAAAATATATGTAATATGACAAACTGATTCCTTTCAGGAATGTAAAGATATTAGTGTGGGAAGAGTGCATCTTCTCGTAAATATTACTACATAGCAATATGCTACCAAAAATCCATAAAGCAAGTTATATGTAAATATAAAAGAGATCAAGAACCAGGATGACTGCAAAGAGAAATTAACAACATAAATAAAACAAAAATTGAAGGTACTAAAAGGGATAGCGTTCAGGAACAAGGAAATATAGGCGAAATGATTACATGTTGTTGACAAAGCTTATAGCTGCACAAATAGTCCAGTTACATAAAACTTCTTGATGTTGAAGTAATGAAAGGATGCTGTAATTCAAGAAAAACCAAAGTTGTATAATGTTTATATGAGTGGTGGTTGTATAGAATACTTGGTGTGAAAAAAAATATATAAGAAAGTGATAATGGGTGATAAAGTAACTATGCCTGAACTCATAGCAAGATCCATGACTGTTGATAAGCTCCTTTTTGAACTTTGCTTTTAGGTAAAGTAGTGACACAAGAAATAGAAGGTTGATTAGCTTTTTGTGCAATAATTGATCACTTGTGGATCAATCGGTAACATTCTTGCTTTTTTTCTGGTGTACTAAGGTTTAATCCCAGCCACCAGCAAGTTTTATTCCTCCCATTGCTTCGTCTTAGTAAACTAGTTTCTCAGTTTAAAAATAAAAAGGTAAAAATGTAAGCAGGATGACTATTGGGGATAACTTCTTGAAAACAAGTCTGTCCACACTTTATAAATATGTGATGGGACACAATATAGATTATAATTATGGGTTACAAATACACAAACCTTGTCAGTTGGCTTTTTGAGAGAACGTGGCATGTTGGTGGTGATGTTGGGGATCTGCAATATAAACAAATTCAACTATGTAATATAGTACAACATAAGTAATTACAGTGGTAGTTAAGCAATGTTGTGATAATCTGGTGGAAAATGTTTCTCATTCTATTTCACATGTTTTCTTTTTCCTTGATACTAACTTATCTTTCATGTTATCAACATCTATAATCCTTCATGTCTCTCATGAAACTTCATACTTAATAATTTAGCTACAACAGGTGAAGACCCATGTACAAGTTCCTACACATAACAATTCAGTTAGAATCATATTACAACACACAATCCCATCACTATCTTTTGCATTCCAAATATTTAATTAATAAATATTTGTTTTGAGCAATTTGTGTTTATCCAACCTCAGAATATAAATCCATACAATTTCAGATTCTTCCTCTTTATTCATCATCGCCACAAATCAACTCAAAGCCCAATCTTCCATACTTATTGTCTAACATACCTCAATATCATCTTTAATTTTTTTCTTCCGCAACAAACATTCAAAGGATAGTCATTTCAACTGCCCAAATACTAACAAGTCCTATTCACTTATTTTCCATGTCTCACAGATAGAGGGTGAGAAGTATCTAGAGAAAGATAGCAAAGCTGTTTGCTGCTTTTAATCATCTCAAAAAGAAAGGTCATGTGGAAGAATAAAATATATAAAGGATAACGTATGGAAACAAAAATATTCAGTGAACTTGATAGTTTGTTTAAGAGTATATTAATTACTAGGAATGTAAAGTAAAATTTTGGAACATATTTTGTTGATGTAGGTCTCACAGACCTACATCAACAAAATATGTTTCAAAATTTTCCTTTACATTCCTAGTAATTAATATACTCTTTAACAAACTATCAAGTTCACTGAATAATTTTGTTTCCATACGTTATCCTTTATATATTTTGTTCTTCCACACGACCTTTCTTTTTGAAATTATTAAAAGCAGCAAACAGCTTCCTATCTTTCTCTAGATACTTTTCGCCCTCTGTTTTTACAACACAAATCTGGTCCACACATCCTCTACACTTCCTAAATATCCCCTATTCTGCACTTACATTTATTTTTGTTATATGTATTAATCTCCCATTTAAAATCCTTCCATAAAATCCTTCCTGGCCCAATGAGTAATGTCATACAGGTTGAACCTCCCAAATCCGGAATTCCGTCATCCGGCAACTCCTGTAATCCGGCATAATTTAAATTTGCCCGTATGATTTTAATTTGCCGGACGGCCGTTAGGACGCGGCGGCGCTGTGCTCTGTCATTCTGGAGCGCGGTCATTCTGGGTTAGTGCAGCGGCGAAATTTATTTTGTTAACTGCGAAGTACCCCTCAGGTGTTAACATTTACTATATTTCTGTAATATTTGCCCCTAAATATGGCTCCCAAGCGACCAGGAAGTGATAGTGTTGTTGGTGAAGCTAAGTAAAAGCGCAAACATATGACAATATCAGTACAACAGAAGGTGGACCTGTTGAGGGAGCTGGATAAAGGTGTCTCAGTGCGGATCCTATGCCAACAGTACAACATTGGGTCATCAACTGTTTATGATATTAAGAAGCAGAAAAATCAACTTCTTAAGTTTTACAGTGAGTCTGACAGTAAGAAGAGCATGGAGGTTCGTAAAATACTTAAAGAAGGGAAAACCAGTGATTTAGACAGTACTCTCATACAGTGGTTTTAGCTTAGGCAAAGTGTTTTAAGGACCACCTGTAGTCCGAAATTTTCCATGGTCCGACAAGCCTCAGGTCCAGAAGTTGCCGGATTTGGGAGGTTCAACCTGTACCTTTATATATGTTGGAGCATAGACTACACCATACTTGACTGGACACTCGCGACAATCGCTGACAGACGATGTTACATTTCGGTCCTATAGATTCCGCTGCTATGAGTGATGACAGATAATACTTCATGTATCAGTTCATATTCTACTTAGGACATTGTATTTCATGTCTTTACAATCAGTAATGCTTGCTGAACCATGGCTGAACATAAAACATGATTTTACAACTTTTGCAAATAGGAAATTATCATAAAGATTACAAGTTTGAGTGAAAAATCGTGTGGGAGTTGTGTATAAAGCATATTGTTTATAGCAAAAAAATCTGGCAAATTCGCAATAATTTCTGAAATAAAACATCACATATTGTGAAATAACCATTCCTGAATATGATTTGATTGTGATCAAATGTCATATAATCGTTATATCGGCTTGGGAATGAATTTTTCATAACAATTCGTGGCGCGAAAGGCAAAAGGCGAAAGAGGTCACAAGAAGAAGAAGACCAAAACAATCCTTTACAAAGGTCAACAACATAAATAGTTCAATTCATTGGTCCCATGACGCTATTATAAGTCTCATGGAAAATGTTCATGAGCAGAAGAAGAAGAAAAGTGCTTCCTCCATAACGGCTTGTGTTGTTGTTATGATCAGCTGATTCCACAAGGTTAGTTCTTCTACGTGTGACCAGACTGGTAGTCATATCGCTGTAAATCCAGAAAAAACGAAAGCCAGGCTAGCGTTAGCAAAACCTAGTGTGACCGTAGCTTCATCAGCTTCTATTGTATACTCTGAATCATGCTTGAAATAAGATTTGAAACTATTTCCAAATATTTTGTTTGTTTTCTACGTTTTCAATGGGCATGGCAGGATAAAAGGAAAAGTACGTACGCCGGGAAAGTGATGTATGGTGATAAGATCATTGGAAAGAACATTGCTAGATAGAAGAGGAGGAGGAGGCAATGAAACCAACAAGCTGACTAGAGACCATCACCAATAAGGAATTACAATGGAGTTATTTTACACAGTCGCTGAGAAACGTTCTCTCGATGACACTCAGCAAACATCGTAAGTTGATTAGGAATGTTAATTTTTTTCTTCTTGATGTTATTTATGGGTATATGAAAGTATGAGTGAAGTATGAGTATGAGTGAATTGATTACGAGTGACTTAGGGTGTTGTGTTCAAGTTTTGGTTATATTTTACAGTTACTCTCAACACTAAGGTGTTGTGTATCCTGCCATGCTCAGTGAAAACGTAGAAAACAAACAGAATATTTGGAAATAGTTTCAAATCTTATTTCAAGCATGCATGTATATTAGTATGGACTACATTGGCTATGTATATATGCGTTTTCAGTTTTAAATTTCAATATTCCTGGAAATTATTGCAAATATGGTGTTTTTATTGGTGTCTTAGGATTTAATAATTGTCGCCCACCGATGACGTATGTTGACTAATTTGTTTTTGTTGCTCATAAACATATACTTAACATCACTCTGAGTTGTTTGTTTTTTGTTTGAGGTTTCTATGATGATTTTAAGTATTTTATTCAAATAAAACAAACAAAAAATCGCCTCAGGACACATTTACGAAAGACTCGATTTCGAGTGCACAGTCACGTATGGTGTATTCTATGGTATTGCATATTAATATAAACTACTTGGGCTATGCTTGTAAGTGTTTTCAGATTGAAATTCCAATATTCCTGGAAATTATTGCAAATTTGGTGTTTTTTATTGGTGTCAGGATTTAATAATTGTCGCCCACCGATGACGTATGTTGACTAATTTGTTTTTGTTGCTCATAAACATATTCTTCACATCACTCTGAGATGTTTGCTTTTTGTTTGAGGTTTCTATGATGATTTTAAGTATTTTATTTAAATAAAACAAACAAAAAATCGCCTCAGGACACATTTGCGAAAGACCCGATTTCGAGTGCACAGTCACGTATGGTGTATTCTATGGTATTGCATATTAATATAGACTACATGGGCTATGCATGTAAGTGTTTTCAGATTGAAATTCCAATATTCCTGGAAATTATTGTAAATTTTGTTTTTCTTGGTTTCTTAGGATTTAATAATTGTCGCCCACTGATGACGTACGTTGACTAATTTGTTTTTGTTGCTAATAAACATATTCTCTACATCACTCTGAAGTGTTTGCTTTTTATTTGAGGTTCCTATCTTATTTCTAAGTATTTTATTTTATTTTTCTAAAAATCTGCTGTAGGACCGGTTTGCAAAAGGTCAGATTTCGAGTGTCCAGTCAAGTATAGTGTAGTTTATGGAACAATCTTATCAGAAAATCAAAGATTATTTAGACATTCTCCATTTATCTGAGTTCCTGACTCCCCCCATTCCAAGTTCTTAAAAACTTCCTCCAAAACCACTGTGAACAGCTTAGGAGAATGAATGTTGCCTTGTCTGACACCTTTCTGTATTAGTATTTTCTCGCTGACCTTATATAGCCTTTTAGTGGCAGTATATAGAAAATATAGCCCAAAACCTACGATTTAACTGGAAATTTTTGGGGTCGTCTTATATGCCGACATATACGGTATGTGAAACTGTTCAAGATATCAATGTCCTCATCACACGAGCTAGCAAGCCTCTAAACACCTGAACCTTAGTCTTGGGCCAGGAGACTTGAAGTCCTAAAGGTTTCACCTCCTCATGCAGGGCTTTGAGAGCCACCACCAGAACCTCCAGTGACAGCAAAAATTTATTGCATCATCGGCAAAAACAAGATCAGTGATCTTGGTGTTGCCGACAGATGCTCCACAGTGACTTTGGTCCACAACTCTGCCCAGTACCCAGTCCATACATGTATTGAAAAGTGATGGAGTAAGGACGCATCCCTGCCTCACTCCCGTATTCACAAGAAAGAAGCTGGATCCTCTCCCTCCCCCCAACACTTCACAGCACTCTCAGTTCCAGAATCAATTAATAAACCAATAATCACTGCAGGAATCCTGCGAAGGCGCAGATCCCAGAGCGGCCCCAATGCACTGAATCAAACGCCTTCTTGAGATCAACATAGACTGCAAGCATCCCATGTTGAAACTCACGTCGGTCCTCCAACAGTACGCAAAGCACTAGGATACGATAAGTTGTTGACATACTAAGTGTGAACCTTCACTGTTCAGGTCTCTGATATTTTAGCAAATGACAGTCAATTCTCATCAGTACGCTGAGCAGCATTATCCCACTTTAGTTGTTGCAGTCCTGACGATCCCTTTTCCCTTTCCAGATAAAGATGACCAACCCCCTTTTCCAGTCAGGAGGAATGGTACCTGAATGCCATACAGCAGTCAAGACGGTACGAAACCCTGGGATCATGGCCTCGCCTCCAGCTTTGATCAACTCTGGATTGATGTTACAAATGCCAGATGCCTTTCCATCCCTCAACAGTACCCGGACAGTTTGCCTATGGACAGTTTGCCTATGAACAATTGGCCTACCAGACAATGTGTCTATGGACAGCTTGCCCACCGAGCATTATACCTATGGACAATGGTATGCTGCATGTCCCGAAAATGCAATGCTGATCAAATATTTCAAGTGTTTGCATTTGTTCCCTTAGATGTTAGCGACACGTTTGAACGATTTATGTCTGCACTGGACGAGGACCCGGACGAGATCCTGGGAGACTTTCTAAACCACAGTAAAACCTCGATATAACGAACAAATTGGGGCAGGGGATCTGACATTATATCTGATAATTCCTTATATCCGAAGTCTGGTAAAAAAAATATCGAACGAGTTCGCTATATACAGGGTTTCATTCATTAAGACGTGTTCGAAGAGGATGGAGGAGTCCTCAAGTAGGTTCTCAGTAGGTAGTACTGTAGGTAATAGGTACGTAGTAGGTAGCAAGTGGCGAGAGCGTGACCAACCCTTCACAGTGAGAGCTAACTGTGGACTGAGTGCTGTGCGCGTCGGCACGTTCATATTCAAACAGTGGAGAGTTCGGCCAGCTCACCCCACGCCTCGGATATAACGAACTTTGGTTCATTATATCCGACTTGGTTCGGCCAGAAAATGACGTTCATTATATCCGAAATTCGCTATAAGCGGATTCGTTATATCGAGGTTTTACTGTATTTCAAGACTATGTGGATTGGAAATGTGTAGCGAGGACGAAGAAGACAGCCTGTTTTTTCCCAAGAACTTTGGAATGTCCATAAAAGAGTTTTACAAGACTTGCTTCGCACCAACAACTCGATAGAAGGCTGACAAAGAGCTTTCGACCTACGATTCGCCATTAAACACCCAACTCGCATCAACTTGTGAACTGATTGCGTAATGAGCAAGCCGGATCAGTATCCACCACCTGTAACCCAATGGTTTGAAGCTGTCCATCTATTATATGTAAGTTTTATGATGTATCCTGCCCATGTCCACCTTTTTCTTTTGATTGTGGTCAAAATGTCTTCAACTTTGGTCAGCTCCATAATCCATGATGCTCTCTTCCTATTTCTCCATGTTAGGCCAATCATTATTCTCTCTATATCCTTTTGAGCATTCTGAAGTTTTTGCTCCAGGGCTTTCGTAAGATTGTAGGTTTCTGATCCATCTATTATTATGTAAGTTGCATGATGTATCCTGCCCATGTCCACTTTTTTTTTTTTTTATTGTGGTCAAAATGTCTTCAACTTTAGTCTGCTCCATAATCCATGATGCTCTCTTCCTATCTCTCCATGTTATGCCAATCATTATTCTCTCTATATCCCTTTGAGCACTCTGAAGCTTTTGCTCCAAGGCTTTCGTAAGATTGTAGGTTTCTGATCCATATGTTAGAACAGGTAGAATGCACTGAATTGCACCTCAGTGATTAACACGTTTGACTACGAATCCACTGGACCGTGTGTGTGTGTGTGTGTGTGTGTGTGTGTGTGTGTGTGTGTGTGTGTGTGTGTGTGTGTGTGTGTGTATGCACATACATTTTACATACCTCAGTCAGAGGTTAATGAAGAGCAGTCCGATAACATCAAAATGTGTTGTTTTTTTACTCATAGAGTACTTTTGAACAGCTATAAGAGCGGATTTTCTTTCCTAATATACTCTGCCCATGTGCCAGTAACTTAAGATCTGAGAATGATAAAGCATCTTAGTAATATATTTACTTCAAAGGCAATATTCAAAGATTCGAAACTGTCTTGATTTTGTCTGCAGTATAAGTAAAACATCTTAGGAAACTAATTCAATTTCACTTACTAGAAACCTTATAAGGGATAATAGTATGAGTGAAAGAATGTTCTTTAAAAACCTTAAATTCAATGAAAAGGAAATTATAGTTAACACATTTATTGAAAATATTTCATATAGTGCCTTACAACTTCTCATAAGAGAGGAGGTTCCCAGAAATTGAGGCATTCATCAAGCTTAGTCAGCAGTCGGGATGGATGCAGAGATGAAATCTAGTGGCAGCACCTTGTTTGGAAGTCCTGCATTAGTCAATGCATTTTCTATGTATAAT
>JAXIVD010004067.1:22500-30000 GCA_036785275.1 Cancer borealis
ATTCTGGTGATTTAAAAGTTTATCGAAAAAATAACTTTGTTAGCATAACCTTCCCAGGGCTGCAATTAAATAAGCCTAACCAAAACTAACCTAACTAAATCTTACCAAACATAACGTAACCTAACAAGAGAAAAAAAAAATTTCTGTAATTCAGTAGCATAACTATATGAGGGGATCTGAACAAGTTTATGTGGTTATATTTGCAGTGCATTATAAAGGTAACGAAATATCGAGTGGTTAAGGAAACGAATCTTAAACCAAAGGTAAAAATTCGTAAGACGACCCAGTTGATATCTCCTTACCTATATAATGCACAGCAAATTCCACCTCATATACTTGTTCAGATCATCTCAAACACCTATGCCGCTGAATTACAGAATTTTTTTTTTGGGGTTACGTTAGGTTGTTATATTATGTTAATTTAGAAGGTATCAAATGTTTTCTATGACTAAAAGTAAGGGGTTGTGTGAGGTGCAGACGCCATTTATTTTTCGTAGCACACGCCATTCTGATAAAGATGTAAAAATTTACCGAATAAAAAAATTTTTGTTACCATAACCTTCCCAGAGCTGCAGTTGAATAAGCCTAACCAAAACTAACCCAACCAAACCTAACGTAACCTAAAAAAAAATCGTTTATTTTTCTGTAATTCAGCAGCATAACTGTTTGAGGTAATCTGAACAAGTATCTGAGGTTGTATTTTCAGTGCATTATGTAGGAAAGAAAGTAAATGTTCAGTTATTTGCCCATCTCATAATTGGATACACTGGCTATTTATTTCTGGGCAAAATATGGTGCTTTTTAATTTGGAGATAGTTTTTTTGTCGGAAATTGCTAAAAAGTGACTTATTGCAATTTCATCACGAAGTTGCAACTTGGCCAATTTCAGACAAAATTAGCTATTTCCAAACGATAAATGCACCACATTTTGCCCAGAAATAAATAGCCAGTGTATCTAATTGTCAGACGGGCAAAACAAAGCGTCCTCGCCCGTTATAAACTAACCTAACCTAACCTAACTAGGTTAGGTTAGTTAGGTTAAGTTAGTTAGTTAGGTTAGGTTTGGTTTGGTTTGGTTTGGTTTGGTTTGGTTTGGTTTGGTTTGGTTTGGTTTGGTTTGGTTTGGTTAGGTTAGGTTAGGTTAGGTTAGGTTTGGTTTGGTTTGGTAGTACATCTAAATGTTGCTTTTACACTTTTGATGGTTGGAACTAATAGACCTCATAATTTCAAGCATTTTGAACCCCTGTTTCACGCGTGAAAATAAGTAAGTGCCGATTTTATGGATTTTTATCGGTTTTTGTGTTTTTCGAGTGATGGTGGTACATGGACGTGTTTATAACGGGCGAGGACGCTTTGTTTTGCCCGTCTGACAATTAGATACACTGGCTATTTATTTCTGGGCAAAATGTGGTGCATTTATCGTTTGGAAATAGCTGATTTTGTCTGAAATTGGCCAAGTTGCAACTTCGTGATGAAATTGCAATAAGTCACTTTTTAGCAATTTCCGACAAAAAAAAAAAATCTCCAAATTAAAAAGCACCATATTTTGCCCAGAAATAAATAGCCAGTGTATCCAATTATGAGATGGGCAAATAACTGAACATTTACCGGAAAGAAGATATCGACTGGGTCGTCTACGAATTTTTGCCTTGATAGCTTCTAAATTAACATAACATAACAATCTACCTAAACTTAGCCAAACCTAAATAAACGTAACGAAACCTAACAAGAAAAATTCGTATTTGTTCATGTAATTCAGCGGCATAACTTTTTGAGGTGATCTGATCAAGTATCTGAGGTTGAATTTGCAGTGTATTATAAAGGTAAGGAGATATCGAATGGGTCGTCTTACAAATGTTTACCGAGCACACATTTCATTAATGAATATAATGTAAAGTACTTTGTCATCATTCGTACAATGTTAGTTCACACAACGACCTATTGAAGTGGAAGATTGTAATGTGTATTACAATGTTGTCACGGTCAATGTCACATGCCTGTCATCTTCTCATTAGTACTGACATCAATGGTCACCTACTAATGTTTCACTGGGTCTACCTTACCTACAAATTCACTGGACTGCATTAACACATCAGCCACTCCCAGAGTCCCAGTATGCGCATACGTGCCGTGGTACTATCTCAGACACTGGCTCAGCTGTAGTCGGTGTCGCCACCTAAAATTCTTGGAGATCTGTGGATGGATGTCCTTAAAATATATAGACGTCCCCGAAGTATGCCTACATATCGTCATACAGATTTTTTATTTTGAAATTATGACACCCCCAACCTAACTGTCAGGTGTGTGGACTTGGAAATCGAACATTACATGTTAAGTAAGGAAGCGACTGCTTACTAAAACCTTCATAGATAATCAGTACAGTAAATATCCTGTGTACTACAACAAAAATTATTCTGATTGTTTTTTGAGAGGTTGTTCTGCAGATTAAACTTAGTAGCTGCCAGGGGGAAGGTTGAGTTGCTATAATAGTGGAACATGGCATGAGATGTACCATTGTGCCTTGCGATAACAGTGACACCTGGCGGTAGGTATGAAAAATAATCCCATTATAGGTATAGGTAACTATAGACCATATAAGGCCTCTTCTATTTGTTCTCAATAATCTACTCCGGATTCTGCTCGGAATCCGAATCCGTTTTGGATTAATTGGGTGCAAATAGAACGGCAGAATCTGTTTCGGATTCGCTGGATCAAAACAATAACAATGAGAGGCCAGTCGCTGCCCAGCCGTCACACTAGTCACTTCTCCGAGGAAGTGTTGAGAGTTACAACTTTCATTTCCTGATGCATTTAGGGTGACAGCGGCACCCCTAATTATCACCAACCTGCTTATTGTACAATAAAAAAATCATTATATAACTAAATGTGTTATTGAAAACACCATTAGATTCTTGAAAAGTAGATTCAAGTCTGATGAACCTCGAAGTTACTGCTCCACCTCTTTATTATAAATATACTATACATAGTGTACTCAACATATCTGTGAAGGTTTCTGGCGGTGCTCACCATTATTTACCTCGCAAAACTTCTTTGAAATTATAATAGGTTATGTTAGGTTGGTTAGGTTATGTCAAGTTATGGTTATGTTAAAGTTGTTATGTTACGGTTATGTTATGGTTAGGTTCAGTTAAGTTCGATTATATAAGATTTTTACATTTTATCACCCGGAAGTTAAGGTTCGCAAATTAGTTTTTTTGGGGGTTTGGTTATTAAAATGTAAAAATGTTATGTAACCGAACCTAACTGAACCGCACCAAACCTAACTTAACAACCGCAAACTGGAAAATTTATACTTTATGCCATTATGCCACATCTCTACCCCCCCCCCCCATCCCCCCCCAGCAAGCTTGGGGGAGCCTGGGGAATCGGGGTTTTTGGGGGGGAAGCATATGGGAGTGATATATGGCCTTTGAAAAATCTACGGGAATTTCCCTACATTTTTGGAAATTTCCCCAGATTTAACCTAAATTATCCTAACCGGGGGGGCTGCGCCCCCCCTGGACCCCCCCCTGTGACACTGTTTCAACCTAACCAATCCTAACCGGGGGGGCTGCGCCCCCCCTGGACCCCCCCCTGTGACACTTTCAACCTAACCTAAACTAACCTAACCTAATTTTTGGTTGAATTGCAAATTTACCAAGTAAAATTTCAGAACTCACAATACCTTAATGAAAGCCTGAAGTTCCTGGCTGTGGGTCGTCCTCTACTCGATGCGATCCTTCCAGGAAAGTGCCTTTAAAATCAGAAACGCTATAATTACACTGTTTACTGCGTTTTTTCTTGGGCAACTTTCGGTACCGGCCACAATACCACACACGCCTGTCACACCTGAGTTTACATGGCGTGTGGCAGTGTGGACACTGAACACCTGTTGGTAGGACGCCGTGTTCCCTCAGGTACTCGTACACCAACTCGTTTTTGGAATGGAATTTGGCGATTATTTGCCAATAATCCCATTCACAACCTTGACAAGTAACGTGAACGGTAACCATGATACAACTGAGGAGAAAAGTGTCTCCTTCCCTATCCTTCCAGGTGTGCCACGTCTACTATTACATATAGCAAGCTGTGATTGGCGCAGCTGGTGCTGGCAATTAGTGGTGGCACGTCATTGGACAGAGGAAATATAGACAATATAATAATCATCTGTACCAACAGGACCTAATCCCATGCTTGAAACCAAAGCCCTTGCTAAAAACAATTGATAGTGTTTGTTTGTTTGTTTTGACTTCGAGATACAGTCCACCCACACTCCAAAACTGTTCCACATTCACGGACGTATTGCAGTGTTATTATTCATTTCCGACAGGTAGTGTAATCAGTGAAAATGTTGTAAATAGTAAGAGCAATAAGCTGAGGGTAGCCATAACCTTCGACTGTTTAATGGCATAAAGTATAGTAATACCCGCAAACTAATCTAACAACCTTAACCTAACCATAACTTAACCAACATAACAAAACTTCAAAGACGTTTTGCGAGGCAAATAATGGTAAGCACCCCCTAAAACCTTCACAGATGTGTTGAGTACACTATGTATAGTATGTAAGACTTCATATATATAACAAAGAGGTGGAGCAGTAGTTGTAAAGAAATACCCCTTATTTTTATATGTCTAATCTGTAGCGCCTATAGGCTTTCCCTGGTTAGGTTAGATTTGGGTAAAACTTAACTTTTACATCCAGCCAAAAAACCTTACATTCCCACATGTCCTCATGTTTATTGGGAGAAGATGGGGATATCTTATTAACTATTTATTTGGGACGGTAATGAGTGTCAGAATCATTTGTGTATATCAATGTAGAGTAGAGCTTCCCCTTAACCAAAATAAACTTTGGGGATATCTTATTTAACTATTCATATGCTACGGTTATACATATTTTTGTACCTACACTAACATTTATGCAGAATTTTTGTACCATTTAATCTCTTTCGCGTACAAGTAAGTTGTTTTCTTGGGAGTATATATATCAAAATTCAAAGAAAATAAATAATCCGGTTGGAGGCTGCTGTTATATCTCCTTTGTTTCTGGTATTCATCACCATTATTATACAATTTTAAGCCTACAGTAGTATTTCTGAAACATTTTTCTACCACTTAATATCTTTCTCGTATATATATACTGTTTTTATTGGAGGTATATATTAATAATAGATTCCGAGAAGAGGCTGCTGTTATATATCTCCTTTGTTTTTGATATTCATCACCACTATTATACAATTCTGTGCCTACAGTAACATTTCTACAACATTTCTCTACTGCTTACTATCTTCCTCGTATATATACACTGTTTTATTGGAGGTATATATCAATATTAACTTCTGAGAAGAGGCTGGCTCAGGCTAGTGCAAAAAACCCGCGAACGAGTGTCGTCTGCTATAACCCACCTCCCAAATCAGATTCGACGGATTCAGGAATCTGTTACAGATCACGGGTTAAGATGGTAAATAGAACACGATTTCGCGGCTAAGCCCTGCCCAGAGCGGCTAAGCCCCGCCCAGATTCAGTGATCTGAAACGGATTCACGCAAATAGAAGAGGCCTATAGTTATGCTATGGCTGTAGTTGTACCCGTTATTGTATATTACAAATATATTTTATAAATATTGATGAACGTTTATTGTTATGCATTTGTTTAACAAAAATAATGTTTGAATTAGAGAGAGAGAGAGAGAGAGAGAGAGAGAGAGAGAGAGAGAGAGAGAGAGAGAGAGAGAGAGAGAGAGAGAGAGAGAGAGAGAGAGAGAGTGAAAAGAAGTGACGGTAAAATTTTACATCTCCACCATAATGGGATTTGTTTACGTTTACGTCTCGGAACTGCACCTCGTCCAATTCCCCACTTTTAGTCAGAGAACATTTGATAGCTTCCATATTAATGTAATGTAATCTAACCTATCTTAACCAAATCCTACCCTATATTGACAAATAACATAACCTTGTTTAAACCAAACTAAACTTTATTTTTCGAAGAGAAGGTCTCACATAAAATATTGAATATCTCACTAACTAAGAATTTGCGACGGAAATGTAATTAAGAAAACCTTCTCAAAATGCATCAGGTAATGCAAAACTATAACCGTGAATTCTCTAGAGCGTTATGGTGAAGATGTAAAACAATACCGGTGATAAAAGGGAGTCATGAAATAAAAGTAATGTATACTAACATAGATGGAATAATACTGAGAAAACTAGAGTTGACAGACTATCTATCAATCAATCATTGGGGGCATACGCCAAGAGGCGCGTCGCCTCGCCAACCCTCGGACGCCAGCTCTGGCGATCAGCCCGTGCAAGTCCCCATGCAAGCCCTTTTCCCATACCAATTAACTCCCAGCAAGATGCATTGACTTGCTCCAGCCACAAACTTTGTGGATCACCCCTTGGCCCCCTCCACTCCGGGTTATCTCTTTCAGAAATAACCCTAGAACCAGGATTAGCTTCTGGATAACGTGTCACAGTGCCACAGTGCCACATGCCCATATAGCCAGAGTTGGCGTTAGCATACTATGCTGGTAATAGGCCTTGATTCAGTCTCACAGGGCAGTCGCTGATTTGACACAAAGTCATTCCAATGATACCCCATAATACTGTGAAGGCATTTATTACCAAAGACATCAATTTGCCCCTTTAGATCGGTGTTCAGTGTCCATGACTCACAGCCATACAGTAAGACGGGAATCACCATGGTCTAGAATCTAAACCATGGTGAATAATACACACCCATGTGTAGCTCAGGCCCTGTATACTACAACTAGGTAAATACATACATATACACTCCTCTCTGGGGGCTAAGTGAGAGGAGCATATGTGTATTTACCTAGTAGTATACAGGGACTGAGCTACACTCGTGTGGTCTTGTCTCCATATCTATATTTGTCCAGTTTTTCCTTTAGTTTATGTACATTTTTTGCCATTATGACCTCTTCCTTCATTCCATTCCAAGTATCTATACTTCTTTGGGGAAAACTGTATTTTTTGTATCCTTCAAACAAATTCGTTTTAGTATTTTTTTCTTGTCCCCTCAAATTTCTAGCCTTTCCTTTTCTTCTCAATATTAAGTCTTTTCTATCTGTTTCCTCAAGGTTGTTCATCAATTCATATATTGTGATTAAGTTACCTCTTTCTTTTCTTTCTTTTAGTGTTGTTAAATGCACATCTTTTAATCTTTCCACATATATTAGGTCTTCCAATTCTGGCACCATCTTAGTCGCAATTCTCTGTATTCTTTCTAATTTTAACACGTTTTTTCTTGTTCGGGGACCAGATTACTTCTGTATATTCCAGTTTTGGTCTGATCACTGTAGTAATAATTTTTCTTATCATGTCTTTATTTAGGAGAGTGTTTCCCATCCCTGAGGTAAATCACCCCAGTGAGGTAATGGATGCTGTGTGAGAAGAGGTAGCTTGACCAAATCAATCAGTTTAACTCACCAATTATATATATATATATATATATATATATATATATATATATATATATA
>JAXIVD010004067.1:32500-39135 GCA_036785275.1 Cancer borealis
CCAGCAATAGTACAAAAAACGCAATAAGTTGTCCAATCAAGTAAATGTAGAACACTCCTTGCATGTGGTCAGTACTGAGGGGGATCACTCCCTGAATCCCACTGAGTTGCGATGGATTGGTATTGTTGAATGGGCTTCCGACTTTATTGTTGACCTTTGTCTTTACCTAAAAGTAGTATCTTAGATAATGTTCTTTCTCTTTCAAATAATTATCAATAAGAGCTGTAATTCACATATAAATTTAGAGACTATCAAAAATGAATTTCTTGTTGTAATATATTATTGTCCATAGGAAAGGAACATGTAGCTTGTCTATTCTATCAACATACCTTACGCGACAGCCTTAAGGATTCCAGAAACCAATGGCGTACAAGACCACTTGCAAGCATCCAGCTGATAACACGATCAAATTTTTTCTTAAGAGGTGAATTTCGCTGGAGAGCCATGGCTATGCTGTACGGTGCAAAACATTCCTGAAATACATATATCTTGATCTTGATATTAATGTTAATCTGGTTATATGTAATTGACATATACTTCTTGTATCCTGATGATCAAATGTTGACTAGTCACATTATTCTACCTGCCTTACTACTTTGGAATTTAAGTACCTTAGATCTATCACCATTTTTTCCAAGAATCTTCCTTTACTTTCATGATACTGCCTACTCAACCCCCATCAATCATTCTTCTGCTACATGATTCATACTGATACTACAACACATTCCTTCCTCATCTCTCCTGGATATTGATTTCACCTGATTCAAACATAAAAAGCAACCAGCTTATTTTTCCATCAACTTTTATCCTCTTTTGCTCCTCATTCCCTTACATTCATGAACTTATCCTTGCAGCTACATATGTTCAACTGGAGAAATGGAAACCGGAACAGGCACAAAAAAAATTTTTGAGGTTCTCTGACATCTGAAAAGCAAAATATGAAGGTTTGGTGGTGAGAAAAGACTAACCTTCATTATTCTCATGCTGTTTTCTCCTTTGCTGTTAGTGAACTGTGTAGCAATAACAAACTCGAGGAACTGCTTGTTGTGGAGATAGGCAGCTTGTCCCTCCTTCACCTGGCGCCACACCAACTCCAACTCATTGTATGGCACAAACCTTTCACCTAAACCCTGAACAGAAGTACATATTTGTATTCAACATGAACCCTTGATGCTGACTCGGAGAATATACCTGTTTATCTGGCTTTCTCCTCTGTTTTTGATGTTGTTAATCGTAAATCACTACTCTTTAAAGTATGTCAGCAGGTATAAATGGCTAATTTTACAATAATGTATGACTATCTGCTCTGCTTGTAACACCAGTTCTCCTTCACATTTCCTGAGTTCTTACTTGGTCCATATGCCTTACTCCACACATACCCCTCAGACACCTCATCTCCACTACGTTTAATCTCTTCTTCTCTGCTATTGAATACTCCAATTGTACGCCCCACATAGTGCAGTGGACACACTAATTTTCATAAGCATGTGCATCAAAAAAGTCACATTTATGACTATGAAAATAAAAGCCTTTACTGTTAATGAACATAAACACCCTGTTTTCTGGGACTAAATATAAAAAGTACAAATTAGTATAAAATAAAAAGCAATATTCTGAATGTAGTGTGAGGAAGTGCAGCCAAGCGTAGTTTACCTGTAAATATGGATCAACTGCTGATGCCAAGGCCCCTTTAAAGAAGTTGCCAAGCCCTGAAACTTCCATATGCGTGGCATGGAGTGACTTGATAGTGTTGATGCCCTGTGGTCGATGTGTGACAGTGAGGAAAGCTGTCAGGTTTGAACTGTAAGCTGTAGTGACGATAATCACATATATCCATAAGAAGCAGATAAAAATCCTTGTGTTGTGCCCTTGAGGCATGAGCTGTTGGGGCTCACGAAAGTGCATCCCTGAGGCATAGAAGCAGGCATAGGACAGCGACTGCAGGATGAGCACTTCACCTCCACTGTGTGAATCATAGACCAATTAATAAATATCAATGTAAAACCAAGTAGTTGAACCAATTGTCGATGATTATGTCTGTATATTTCAGGAAAAATATGAAATAAGGTGACTAAATTATAAAAAATAATAAATCATTATTTACAATAAGCTCCAGAATATATGAAAATGCAGTATATAGGCCATACCACTGATCACCAGCCACAGCAAATGCATAAAGAAAGAATCCAGTGACTAGAATTCCAAGCAATATGGCACCCCATGTGGTGAACTGGAAAGGTAGGACAAGTGACATCCAGCGAGGGACAGGAGGATCACTGCGTACCAAGAAGCAACTCACCTGACACAGTTTAAAGAATGTTATAGTAAAACAATTACTACCTCTCTCTGTGTGTGTGTGTGTGTGTGTGTGTGTGTGTGTGTGTGTGTGTGTGTGTGTGTGTGTGTGTGTGTGTGTGTGTGTGTGTGTGCAATTACTACCTGTGTGTGTGTGTGTGTGTGTGTGTGTGTGTGTGTGTGTGTGTGTGTGTGTGTGTGTGTGTGTGTATGTGTGTGTGATGCCTCCAATTTAATCTCAAATAGGCCTACTGAATGTACCTTTTTGTTTTGTTTAGTCTGCCCTTAGATCCTGTATTCCCAAGGAGATACTGCATTATATAAATGTTTTTACTCCCACATCATTCATGATTTTATACTATATGTTTATATTTATGTTTATATTAGAATTGTTTCTCCAAGCTTTCAAATCCTATGCAGTCAACCCCTCCCACCAGACAGTTTTCTATGGAAAGAAATTAGTATCATAATCTAATCACTATTAATAGTCATTAACTTGTCAAAATGCTCTCCATAGTCTAATATAATTAACCTACTTAGTTATCTTCTCACAAAACTTTGTTAAGGATGACGTAATATTGCATCATGTGAGGCGATCATGCCCCGGGGCCCGGGACGTGCAAAAAGTCACGTAGACAAAAATTTTCCCCTATATAGTAATCCAGAGATCAGGTTCAATAGATATCTAAATGTCACTTATTTAGCGTAAAAATTAATTTCCTATAAACTGATAACTATTTCACGTCTCAATAATCAATTAATAATAAGATCAAAGGAGGAATATCCTCGAAACCCCCCCCTTCCCCCTTCTCATCTCCCGCCTTTTTCCCAGAGAGCGTCACTCGTGGTTCAACGTTGATTGTGTTCACAGGTGAGTGACATCGCTCTCGAAATCCCTCAATATTTGTGAAATTCAATGCCTCTCGCCATTATTATATAGTCCATAATCTTCCCCAATAGTCTGACAATACATGTAAACCCCTATTGAGATCTATTATAAGTGGATAATATCAATTTCCTTCTCTTAAAGAAGGACAACGTGGTTTCAAAACCGCATGGTCCCCTATTCCCTACAAAATATTTCATGGTGTACAATATATATTTTTCACGGTAATTTCTATGTTATTGTGACTGTGTATTAACTTCTGAGTTAAGGAAGTGAATTATAGACTCGTGGTTCAACGTTGATTGTGTTCACAGGGAAAGAATGCCTCCACGACAGTTACACCAATTTCTCATTTACTTTCTTTAATGATGTAGATAAATGAACGGCTAGAAAGCCACTGCCAAATTTCCAAGTTAAGCTTTAGGAAACTATGTGTCACGTAAGACGGTCTGATAGACCCAGCCCATGTATTCAGGAATAGGAATCGCGTATTCCTACTTAGTGAGGAAGAGTTATATTATGTATGCATAAACAGAAACATTGAGATCACCTTACTTTCGGAAATCCCCTGAGAAAAGGTTCTTTAACTGTTCTCAGGCCCAGTTACAAAATTATAACATTTTTAAGGTGATATTTTTCAGGGAAGGGAGTCAAGGGTATAATGTGTAATGTGTGAAGAGTTTGGTATCTCGAGGTGAGATAAGTATTGCCAACTCTGTATTTATTTTCTTGTTGAGGAAGATGATGTTTTCTGCCATGAGCCATTAAGTTCTCTGATACTATAACTAAGCCGTGTTCCTAAGACTCAATGATCAGCCTGTGATATTCAAAGTATACATTAAATAAATAACTCAAGTAAAATCTGAGAAAGTGATTCTGTGTTAATACTAACCTCCGTTGGTGTGGTAAGGTTAATAGGGAGGTGCTCAACACTCTTGAAAAAGGATATGAAACAAATCCACGAATCCATGTGCCTTATTGAAACTCAGTCCACTCTACCAAATAACTAAATTGTTAAATCAGTTCCCCTTTTCTTTTCATTGGTCGCCTATATTTCCCTGGTAGTAATTATTTTCTCTTTCGAATATTTTAATTTCCCTTTAGGAAGAAATTAAATTCCCTGAGAATCCCCTAATTCTCATTAAACCTTTGGGGGTGGTGGCAGCTTTCTTTTCTTAATATTCAGGGAAATATCCAACATCAGGGACCATTAATTAATATAATTAATCAAAGTAAATATCTTTTTAATTGCCATGAGAGTTCCCCATTCGAAGTTAATTTAATGACAAGGCACCACACTGGTGGTCCTTCAGCAGTGAAGTGAAAGTAAAACAAATTAATTAGGTAAAGAAATTAATCAAGCAATAACATTTAAATAAATAACGTACCTCAGCCCTCAGCCCTCAGCCTCAGTACCCCCCCCGGGCACCACATGTGTGTGTGTATGTGTATGTGTGTGTGTGTGTGTGTGTGTGTGTATGTGTCTATGTGTGTTTGTGTGTGTGTATTTACCTAGTTGTATTCTACAGGAGGGGAGCTACGCTCGTATTGTCCCGTCTCTGTATCTCATCTTATCCAATTTGGTCTTAAAATCGTGTATCTTCTCTGCACACACGACTTCTTCGTCCAGCCCATTCCATATATCCACCACTCTGTGTGGGAAGCTGTTCCTCTTTGCATCTCTTCTATAGTTATCCTTTCTAAGTTTCTTACCGTGTCCTCTTAACTCTCTCGTATCCCAATCTAATAGTGTGTGTGTGTGTGTGTTTGTGTTTGTGTGTGTGTGTGTGTGTGTGTGTGTGTGTGTGTGTGTGTGTGTGTGTGTGTGTGTGTGTGTGTGTGTGTGTGTATGAGAGAGAGAGAGAGAGAGAGAGAGAGAGAGAGAGAGAGAGAGAGAGAGAGAGAGAGAGAGAGAGAGAGAGAGAGAGAGAGAATTATTCCATTAATTCCAACTATTTCTATTATCTTTCAACTTGCCCTGTTGGCCAGCCTTACCTCAGCATCATAGGGAGCACTGTAGTCCACTGCTCCAAGCCTTGTTAAGGTGAGGAACAGGTTGCCTACTCCAATGTCTGCTTCATTCCTTGCCAATCGTCCCACCATCCCTGTCCACTCCCCATCTTCTTTTACTCCCCAAAGCTCTCCTTGTCAGAATGAGGAAATTATGCAAATGGAAGGTAAAAATTATAAAATATTCACCAGTAGGTGAACACACACATAATTTGTTATTCAAAACATTTGATTAATTAATCATTGGAGGCATACGCCAAGAGACGCGTCGCCTCGCCAACCCTCCAATGCCAGCTCTGGCGATCACCCCGTGCAAGTCCCCATGCAAACCCCCTTCCCATACCAATTAACTCCCAGCAGGATGCATCGACTTGCCCCAGCCACAAACACTGTGGATGCCCCCTTGGCCCCCTCCACTCCGTGTTATCTCTTTCAGAAATAACTCGAGAAGAAGGATCAGCTTATGGATAATGTGCCATATGCCCATATAACCGGAGTTGACGTTGGCAGACTATGTTGGTAATAGGCCTTGATTCAGTCTCACGGAGCAGTTGCTGATTTGACACGAAGTCATTCTAACGATACCCCATGATACTGCGAAGGCATGTATTACCAAAGACACCTGAACCTTAGTCTTGGGCCAGGAGACATGAAGTCGCAAAGGCTTTGCCTCCTCATGCAGTGCTTCAAGAACCATCACCAGAACTTCCAGCAACTCAACAAGGATTACTGCATCATCGGCAAAAACAAGATCAGTAATCTTGGTGTTGCTGACAGATGCTTCAGAGTGACTTTGGTAAACAATTCTGCCCATTATCCAGTTCATACAAGTATTGAAAAGCGATGGAGCAAGGATGCATCCCTGCCTCACTCCCATATGCACAGGAAAGAAGCTGGACACGGCTCCGCCACACTTCACAGTATTCTCAGTCCCGGAGTACAGGCCAGATGCTAGTCCAATAATCCCTGCAGGAATTCCGTGGAGGCGCAGAAGATCCCAGAGTGCCTTGCGATGCACTGAATCAATCACCTTTTTGAGATCGACATAGACTGCAAGCATCCCTTGTTGAAACTCATGTTGGCGTTCCACCAGTATGCGAAGCGCTAGGATACGGTTAGTTGTTGACTTACTATGTGTGAACCCTGACTGTTGAAGTCTCTGATATTTCAGCAATTGACTACGAGCAGATGAGCGAGCACCTTGCCTGGCACACTGAGCAGCGTTATCCCACGGTAGATGTTGCAATCTTGACAGTCCCCTTTACCTTTCCAGATATGGACGACTAATCCCGTTTTCCAGTGAGGAGGAATGGTACCTGAATGCCATACAACAGTCAAGACTGCATGCAACCCACGGATCATGGCCTCACCTCTAGCTTTGAGCAACTCTGCACTGATATTACAAATGCCAGCTGCCTTTCTACCCCTCAACTTTGCCACAGCC
>JAXIVD010004068.1:5000-15000 GCA_036785275.1 Cancer borealis
GGGGTTGATTCTCCGTAGAGTGTTGCGGCTTAATGTGTATGAAGGTGACATGACGCTCTACTCGTGCTGGGAGGGGAAGAGTGGCGATGAGGGAGAGAACATTATATGCACACGCGCACACACACACACACACACACACACACACACACACACACACGCACACACGCACACACACACACACGCACACACACACGCACACACGCACACGCACACACACACACACACACGCACACGCACACGCACACGCACACGCACACACACACACACACACACTCTAGTAATATTCTCTTAAGTAAGGTGAATCAAACTATAAGACATGAATATTTAGTGTATTCTAAGCATGATTTATCCTGCAGTAATAAAATTTTAATATCAACATTTAAAAGAAAAAAACAAACAATTCCATGTGTATCATCCGCTCTCCTACACATGACAATAGACTCACGCACTGTATGTTTGTCATCAGAATTTAGCAGATATTAATACACTTTGGTAATTCTTGGCTAAGGTTCAGGAAAGACTTAATTCAATAGTAAACTTTTAATGTCTTTTCTGCGGGCGCTACTGAAGATTTATTATTATTATTATTATTATTATTATTATTATTATTATTATTATTATTATTATTTATTTATTTATTATTTTTTCAACTCCACACAAATATGGTTATTGCGGCATCATAGTTGTGAGAGGACACCTTTAACGATGCAGTCTCCTCTTTATTACTCGTTCATGGGTGTTACCTAACCTCCAGAAAATGATCATAAAATATTTCCCGGACTCACACGCAAATATAATTCCCTTCCCTTTCACATTCATATATATTGTATCTATTTAGTAAATGTTTTATGTAGTCTCGACTTATATTCCTGGACGGTGCAGTTGGGCAGGACTGGCTTAGGGAGGGGTGAGGGAGGGAGCAGTGAGGTGAGGGGGAGGGATGTAAAGCACTGACTGGGTGGGGGACTGGTAGGTGTCTGGGGGGGATGTGGGAGGAACTGTAGTAAAAATAAAATGTAAATTACCAGACAATTAATACCTAGCTTGTACGTAATTGCCGCGAGTATTAGTAGGTGCAGTGGACGGAATGGCGGTAATATATGTTTGTATAATTTGTTACTGCTTCACCTAACTGCCTTCCTTCCCTCACTCGGCGATCAGGTTGCCAGGACTAATGAATATCTCTGAAGATTTTTTCTTTCTATAACCGTCCTACAATGTGTTCTGAATCACGTTTTAGCTGTCCTTGTGCGTGATGCAACGTTTTATATGCATGTATAATTTTTTAAAAGTCAATTCCTTTTTTTTTTTATCAACTATTAAATCCTCTCTCACTTCCACTTGCTCTTTCTCTATTTCCTTTTTCATCCTCCTCTTCCTCCTCTTCCTCCTCTTCCTCCTCCTCTCCCTCTTCAGCTTTTCATGAATTAGATCTAATTAGGCCTAGCTATAATTGCTTTCCAGGATATACTGTATCTTTTGTGTCCGTTTGTTTGTATATTTTGGTGTAGTGCTTCTGTGTGTGTGTGTGTGTGTGCGTGTGTGTGTGTGTGTGTGTGTGTGTGTTTAGATGGCGATGGAAATAATTGAAAAGATGAGAATATAATTAATGGATAAGCGAGAGAGAGAGAGAGAGAGAGAGAGAGAGAGAGAGAGAGAGAGAGAGAGAGAGAGAGAGAGAGAGAGAGAGAGAGAGAGACGAGAGACGAGACAGTATGAGGTGAGGCAGAAGAAAATGGAAGGATGAAGTAATATTATTAGAGTAGAGGGCGGGAAGAGGGAGGGAAGGAGGGAAGGAGGGAGGGAAGGAGGGAAGGAGGGAAGGAGGGAGGGAAGGAGGGAAGGAGGGAAGGAGGGAAGGAGGAAAGCTCGTGCTCACTTCCTGTAACAATTTAATGATCCTTTGGGAGACATCTTTCCCCTCACTTCACCTATTGTCCTGCCTTCATTTCTCTTCATTTCTCCACCTCCTGCCTGGCTATCTACTATTTTTCTTTCTATATCTATCCATCTATCTATTCGTCTATCTATCAATGTGTCTAGTTTGCTATCTATCTTTTATTTATCTATTTATTTATCTGGTTGTATTTTTTTTATATCTATCTGTCTATCTTTGTATGGTTATGTATATCAATGTTTTTGCACACTGGTTGTATGTCATTGAATTATTTGTTTATTTATTCATTTATTTTATTCTTTATTTTTTTTTTGGGTGCGAATTTTCCTCCGTAAAATTGTTAATTAGTGTTCAAAGTCATTTTTTTTTTTTTTTATAATGCTCAGTTGAATGATTATATTTCCATTTGATCTTTTTCTGTTTAATTTTTTTCTGAACAATTTTTCTTCTTATTTGGACTATTAACGCTATTTTTTTTTTTTAGTATTACTGTCTCCTGCTTTTATTACTGTATTCCTTTCATCCTTTCTTCTTTCTCTCCTTCCTTCCTTCCTTCCTTCCTTTCTATCTTCCTACAGTCCTTCTTTCCTTCCTTCCTTCCTTCCTTGTATATATATGTCTGTATTTATCTGTCTGTCTGTCTACTTGTATCTCTCTCTCTCTCTCTCTCTCTCTCTCTCTCTCTCTCTCTCTCTCTCTCTCTCTCTCTCTCTCTCTCTCTCTCTCTCTCTCTCTCTCTCTCTCTCTCTCAGGCTTCCTTTCTCGCTACCCTCTTTCTTTTTCTCTCGTCGACTCATCACTTTCCTTAACCTGAGAGAGAGAGAGGAGAGAGAGAGAGAGAGAGAGAGAGAGAGAGAGAGAGAGAGAGAGAGAGAGTGAGAGTGAGAGAGAGAGTATTGTTTCCGATGTGAACAGAAGGGATTGTTTGTGGAGAAAGAGAAAATCGCTGGAGGGAGTGCTAGAAAACTGGTTCGAAACTAGATTGGAGAGAAGCCTTTGAGCAGAACAAACACGGACGAACCCTAGTGAGAAAGTGAGTGAGATGGAAAAAAAAAAGAAATGAATAAAAAAAAAAGTTGTACAGAAAACAAAGGGATCTAAATATGACGAGAGAGAGAAAAAAAAGTTTATCACACTCTACTTTTCATTCCCCATAAATGAAAAAAAAAAAAATAATACGAAATAGCTACATCATGTTTTTTTTTTATACTGCTATACACGACTCTTGGAAGGATATTAATGACATCCTTCCGTGATCCTAAATTGCAGGTGATCTTGATGCTTTAAAACACGTGCGTTACCTATTATCATTATGCCCTTTAATGACAAACTCTAAAAGACACATGGATTGCAGCTTCATCGTTATGCTCTGCCCATCAAATTCCCTTAAAACTCATTTGGGTGGAACGGCAATTAGGAAATGCTATACACTCACATAATTATGGTAATACAGCGGAAATTATGCATACACCACTACCATCTGTGGGGACATAGAGGGAGTAGGACGGTTTGGGGTCATAAAAAGGGTGGAATAGCCCTCTGCCTTCCACCCACACGTTGAAAAAGCCCCACAAACTGCCCACATGGGTCTGATAGGACTACATTCTGTTTAAACGGACTCATACAGTAATCCAATACATTTATAGCGAAGAACTACTTAATTTGTTGTAACTTCCGAAAATGAGACCAATACTTGCAATGTCACATAATTGGTTGTGGTTAATTCACGGACCCATCACGATGCTCCTTCCCTCAAAGAGACGGACATAATCATCACCACAAACCTACCTCAGTGGCGCCTTTAAGAAACCAATATGTGACCTCTCCTTCACGCCTAAAATGTACGAAAACTCCCTTGAAAAATCCACACAACCGCGGCCTGAGAAAGCTATAACACCACCATCCTAACTAACCTCGAGTGAATGGATAGGAAAAGCCGTCTGTAGGGACCAAGGAAAGGAGCTTCGTCAGGAGAGCGAGTGAAAGGATGAGACGGACGGGGGTGGGGGTGCTCAGGTGACCAATTACCGGCTACGACCTTCAGTATCCCGCGGAGTAAAGGTAACAAGGTGCGAGGGTCATCTACTGCCAGTTGGAGGAGGGACGTGCATGCTGAAGGAAGGACGAGTGGGTGAAGGGCTCAAAGTGGATGGTGAGGGTGGAGAGATGTGGATTTGAGGTGCGTGAGGTGGTGAAGGTGGAGTGTGAAGGTGGAGTGTGAGGGTGGAGTGTGGAGGTGTTGGTGGAGTTCAGGAGAGAGCTTGGTGATTATAGAGTTGTTGTAGTGGTGAGGGAGTGTTGGTTGAGGAGACAAGGTAATGGTGTTGAGTGTGTGTGTGTGTGTGTGTGTGTGTGTGTGTGTGTGTGTGTGTGTGTGTGTGTGTGTGTGTGTGTGTGTGTGTGTGTGTGTGCGTGTAAAGGTTATTGTAAGATTTCACTTGTGATTTTTGGCTATATACGAATCCCAGGTTCCAGGTGTTGTGGTGATGATGATGGTGGTGAGGAAAATGTGGTGATTGGTTGGTGTTGATGGTGATGATGGTGTGATGAGGATATGGATACTTTTAACCTTTTTGATGGTGATGATTTTGTATTTTGTTTTATTATATTTGTTTGTGTTATTTTGCTGTTGTTATTGTTGACGATGGTGGTGGTGGTGATGGTGTTGATGGTGGTGGTGATTGTAGTGGTTGTCGGCGGTAGTGACAGGAGTGTGGTGGCTGCATTGTTCTAGCTGTTCCTTATGACAAGAGAGGAGGAGGAGGAGGAGGAGGAGGAGGAGGACGACGACGACGACAAGGACAAGGACAAGAAAGAAGAAGAAGAGGAGGACAAGGAGGAGAAGGAGAAGTAGGTCATCGTCTCCGCCTAAATAGCCTTTCTTTCACTAGTACATTCTTCTCCTCCATTCACTTTCTTCGCTTCACTAGAAATACTTAAGGACAGGACAGGACGGGGTGGGGCGGGGCGGGGCGGGATGGGATGGGGCGGGGCAAGGCGGGTACGGGGCAGGGCTGGGCTGGGCGGCCGTCTTCATATATCTTTTCCTGAGAGAGTGAACTGTTTTTATTACTCTGGAGGTGATGTATGTAGGAGGTTTTGCCCCCCCCCCCCCCTCTCTCTCTCTCTCTCTCTCTCTCTCTCTCTCCCATCTTCTCCACCTTTTTTTTTCTCTCTATTTCTCTGTTTCTCTCTCATTTTCTCTCTCTTCCTCCCACTTTCTCTCCTTCTCTCCTGCCGCTCCCACACTCATGAAATTGTCTTGTTGATTCTCGTGTTGCAGTTAATAGGAAGCGTCTTGACTTATTTTGTTACGAGCTAATGAGAGAGGAGAGAGAGAGAGAGAGAGAGAGAGAGAGAGAGAGAGAGAGAGAGAGAGAGAGAGAGAGAGAGAGAGAGAGAGAGAGAGAGAGAGAGAGAGAGAGAGAGAGAGAAATATATAAGAGGCTACAGGTCATACAGATAACGTTGGTGCTGCCGCCTGTATCGACATTATCTGCTGTAGTAAAACAAGAGTGCGTGCTGCATATTCCTCCTCCTCCTCCTCCTCCTCCTCCTCCTCCTCCTCCTCCTCCTCCTCCTCCTCCTCCTCCTCCTCTCTGCCTTACACTCCTCCCTCTCTCTCCTTTATCTCTTGTAACCTCATGATCCTGTCTGTGTCCTTGTGTTCTTGCTATTTAAACTCTTACGTATTCTTTGTTCCTTCCCTTCCCTTCCCTTTCTCTCTCTCTCTCTCTCTCTCTCTCTCTCTCTCTCTCTCTCTCTCTCTCTCTCTCTCTCTCTCTCTCTCTCTCTCTCTCTCTCGCCAATGACTGTTAAATGGCACGTAGTCGATGCTTTTACTAGGGGTTAACTGGGGTGAAAGTAGTGCTGTCTTCCTCCCTTGTTCCTACCTAGTCCTCTTTCCCTCGGAGCTTTCACCCTTAAGCTTAGGTATTTGTATCACTGAGGCAGGTTGCTAAGTGTTTTCTTTTCACTTGGCGGTGTATTCATGGTGGTACAGGAAGCAGGAAACAGTGTGAGGTTTACTACTACTCATACTTATACTTATACTAAGGTTACTGATACTAAAGTGGTGGCTGTTTTTCGCCTTTCACTCACCTGTCGACTTCTTGGTACCCTGAATGTGTTTTTTATTTTACCTGTTTGATACCTTGTCCTTCTCGGTAGTAATGGACACGTGGCTCCCGGAAGGAAAATAAAATCACGTATATTTATTTATTTATTTTTTTTTTTAACTTGTCAGACCTCATGCTAAATTTTGATGTCAGGATGCATTTGTAATCTTGCAGTGTTAGACAAGGTCGTGCGAGTGGAGATATGTGGAAGGTACTAGTGTAAGGTGTATGTTGGTGTGTGTGTGTGTGTGTGTGTGTGTGTGTGTGTGTGTGTGTGTGTGTGTGTGTGTGTGTGTGTGTGTGTGTGTGTGTGTGTGTGTGCGTGTGCGTGTGTATGTTTTAATTATGTGGAGTGTCCTTTCTGGTGCTAGAGGAGGTAAGGTACACACACGTTAAAAAAAAAACCAGTACATTTATTAACATACAAGGCGTTGGACAGTATAACATATGCTTGTTATCTCTACCTGTTATTCTATTATATATATGGTATAGTGTCTAATTAGATTCTACGAACATTGAAGACGACACCAATATGTAGATTTCCATTCAGATGAGACAGTAACGTTTAATATATTCAATCAAGACCTTTCACCCTGTCTGTCGGGGGTGAATATCGGGAGTGAGTGAGAGCGGATCCCAACCATCACTCACCACTGCTTGAACCTGAGACGGGATGAGAATGTGGCTCACCTTACCTACTCCTTTGTGAAGCCTTGATAACCCTTAGCCTCGCTGCCGACGTTTTTCTGAACAGATGAAAATTAAAAGAGCTCCTTGCTGGCGTTCCCTCATTTAAAATCCCTCCTGCTTTTGGTTGTCGTTGGATTTTATACGTAGTGGATGAAAGGTCCATAATGAATACCGTCAGACGTATTACGCAATATCTCGCGTTCTTGTTGACTCTCAAATTCCAAGTCTTTTTTATTTTTTAAAATTTTCATTTCATTTTCTCTAACATTTCTTGGGGTGAAGGTCATTTCGGCTGCATCGATTTACTAGATATTTCTCTTCTTCTCTTTCTTCTTCTTGTTCTTTTTCTTCTACTTCTATATTCCTGACAGGTTTTGTTTCCTTTCGTTTAGATTTGAACAAAATTTGGTTGGCGTGACTAGAACAGTTTATACTCCACGTGTCGGGTGTTGTAATAACATTTACTGGATCGTGAACATCACCCATAACAGTAAGACCTAACGAGAGAGAGAGAGAGAGAGAGAGAGAGAGAGAGAGAGAGAGAGAGAGAGAGAGAGAGAGAGAGAGAGAGAGAGAGAGAGAGAGAGAGAGAGAGAGAGAGAGAGAGAGAGAGAGAGAGAGAGAGAGAGAGCCATGGAATACAATTGACTAGGGTTAAAGAGGGTTACGTGAACTGGTGCAGGTGTATTCCAGGTGATGGATCGCTGCCTTGTGTTGTAGGTGGAAGGTGGAGCGGCAAGGTGATGTGTGTTTGGGTGGAGAGGGGTGGATGAGGAGCAGCGGAAGGACGAGTAAGGCGGAGGTATTGCTGTAAGATTGATTAGCTTGCTGGTGCTGTAGTAGTGGTGGTGGTAGTGATGGTGGTGGTGGTGGTGGTAGATTTTAGTTGCGTGATGTTATGAAGTACCAGAATAGGAGAGTGATGGCGTGGTGGAGTAACTGAATAGTGGAGTAGAGGTGTGATAGTGGGTGTGTGGTGGAGTGTAGCAGTGATGGAGTGGCAGTGAATGAGTTAGCTTTGGGTGGACTGTGTTCCGGGGTTGGTGGTGGATTGGCATGGTAACCGTTAATTGGTGTTGCATGTGGAGCATACCTGATGGCGGACCGACCTAGATTTTCACCTGTATACCAACCAGATATTGCAGGTGTGGAGGTGTTGTGGTGGTGACGCGGCTCTGGTGGATGTTGGTGGATGTTGGTGGATCTGTTTCACAATGCCATGACTCGTTCCTTTCCCTCCAAACAGTGAATAACATAAACAACTATTGTGAACATGAAATTGAGAGCGTGTTATTTATTTATTCATTTTTTGGTCGACATTTCAGGATGCACGAGTAATTTTTCTTTAACGTGTGACAATGTAAATATTTGTATTGCTGCATCTGTCCTGCCATGTTGACCATTTGTCTTAGTAATACAGTGTGTGTGTGTGTGTGTGTGTGTGTGTGTGTGTGTGTGTGTGTGTGTGTGTGTGTGTGTGTGTGTGTGTGTGTGTGTGTGTTTGTGTGTGTGTGTGTGGGATACGAGTGGCTGTTTATATGGACCACAGAAGGCAAGCTGTCAGTAGAGTCGATGGAAGTGGCATAATGGGTTAGGGGAAGGACGAGAAAGGATGTTTATGAGGAGGGTGTGTGTCATAAGCGAGGGGAGGCGAGGGGAGGCGAGGGCAGGGGGCAGAACACCGGGAGGGGAAACTGACCTCGGAAGTGGCACGCACAGACAGGACTACTGAGGTACTTCCCTCCTTTTGTAAGTAGAAGGAGGAGAGGTAATGGGAGTGGAAGACGGACAAGGGGTACTGAGGGATCTTGAGTTGAGATGAGGAGCTCTGATGCCTTGGCAGTACAACAGTGAAGGGATGGGAACAGGGACGAGGAAGGAGCAGTGAATACAGGGTGATGGTGGTATTGCTTGAACGCTGACAGTGACGAAGATTACACATGATACTTAACAACGAAAACATCACAATAACATCACAATACAGACTTATAGAGGGAGGAGTAAAGGGAACAAGAAAGGTGAGGCAGACGAGGAGATCAAACACTCAGGGAACATCACACAGGTGAGCCACACAACACACCAAGAGTCCGTACTCGTCTACCTTGTCGCCACTCAACCATGTCTCCGTAATCAATCGCTGCGGCGGTGACGAATGACGCGATTTAGTCAGTTATTGCGATTAAATGTTGTATAATCCCTCGACACATTCCGCGACACGTAATGGAACACTGCGATTTCTTTTACCCCATGAAATTACATTGTTCCATAAAGTATCGCTCGCTGCTTAATGAAAACATGCGCTCTTATTGTCCTTGCTTCCTATGTGTCGTTCCCTGCCTCTGTTTGTCGCTTGGTATCGTATATTATCGTTCAGGCAATGTTTATATTTAGACATTACCGTAGCAAGCGTCGTGGAGGCTTAACAAATGTTTTATACGTCCCCTGTTAGGTTAAAGTTAGGTTAATTTGTCGTCACATATAAAGTTTAGGCGTACAGTGGGAGGTGGGGGGGTGGAGGAGCGGGTGGGTAGAGGGAATTAAGTTTGTTTTCAAGGGTGGTGTCAGGGTGAGTAGGAGGGGAGGGTGGGAAGGTGTGTGTGTGTGTGTGTGTGTGTGTGTGTGTGTGTGTGTGTGTGTGTGTGTGTGTGTGTGTGTGTGTGTGTGTGTGTGAGGGTTGGCGTGAGGTGTGTCTTTGTTATCGTTGTTGTGTAATCTTCGACTTGTTCGCTGGAATAAAAAAAGTGTTGATGTGTTTACTCGCGGAAGGGATACCTGTACTTACCTGACACCCCTCCCCCACCCCCCGCAACACACACAGGTAGTGGTATGATTATGTGTATATACAGCCAGGTAAATATACACACACAATAGTTAGTTCTTAAAGGATTATTATTATCTGTTACTGCAATAGAAAAGGAAATGAAAGGTTCTTATGTAGCTCATCTCATTCAGTAGAAGCGGTGCCCACCATCAGCACTACTACGATCACCAGAACAAAATAGTGACTACTACTACTACTACTACTACTACTACTACTACTACTACTACTACTACTACTACTACTACTACTACTACTACCACCTTCACTACTCATCTCATCACCTCGCCTTATATACTCTCCCCTACAGGATGGCCTTAAGCATAGGGTCCTGCCGAGTAATAATATCGTGTAGCTGCTTAAAGTTTCCAGACACTCCTCCCTCCACCCACTCTTTTCTGGGCCTCCTCTCGCCTCCCCAATGAGACCCCGCGGCCACGACTGCTCTGCCTCTTCCTCTTTTCTTCCCCTTGCATC
>JAXIVD010004068.1:25000-27500 GCA_036785275.1 Cancer borealis
ATTGCTTTGAATGTGATAATCGTTACACTGTAGCATACTTGGCCGCTGGAAACCATTTTTCCTGGAGCTCGAACGTTGACACATGATAAAAGTTAATTACTTGAATATCATGTAAGTATTTGAGGAAACCTTTGTTGTTGCAATGGCTTAAAGGTGTTTCCAATGTCATTCCCAGCAGTGTCCTGGCTTTAGTCCTTACAATCTCCAGACCTCATCTGTCAGACACTCGTGGCGGGTGAGACGCTGGTCCTTGGAATATTAACTGCTAGGCGGTGCTACACCTGAACCCTGAATGTTACCTTGACGGCTTTAAGGGTGAGTGTGAGGTCTTATCTGTGCCGGACGACAGTTAACCTTGCCTTGCTGTTCCCTTCCTTGCAGTATTGCTTCGTACTCTAACCTGAACTTCAACTTTCATAACCTCCCCAGCAACCTAACAGCCATTCTAGCCATACTTTTATCATTTAATATATCTTGATAGCAGTACGTACTCCCTGGCCGCACCTTAACATTTCTGGCCATACCAAAACTTCTCTGGGTGGACAATGTTCTTTTTTGCTCCACCATAACCTCCATAACCATACCACAGTCACTTTGGGAAACACCACAACTTTTATTATAACACTATACCCTCCACGGACACTCTACAGTCACACTGGCCACTCCACAGTCTTCCTAACCCCACAACTGTGTCGGTTTGTCTCTGTCTCTCTGTATATCTCGAGTCAGCCAACGTCATCCAGGCTTGAGAAGGGCTTAAGGGATGTCTCCTACCGGCCCGTGTCACTCAGGCTGATAGTTCTGTGGGAGGCGAGGGTTAGCAGTGACCAGCTTGAGCTTTATACTGGGTGGCGGTGGGCAGCTTGTTAGTGTTGTTTTGCTTCCATAGTCACAGCCACGAATCAAAAGCTGTAAATCTCTGGAATATCTCTTCAGGTTGGAGTGACACACAATGTTCTCAGCACTAAGTCATGAGTCGTGGCGTAAGGGGTCTTGCCAGTCATTGATCCCATTAATGCGACTTTATCCTTGTGAAAAAAGATGGTTTGATTCAAGACGAAATGCTTGAATGGCTTTGCGAAGTGAAGTGAAGCGAAGTGGTGATGGTGGAAGGTGGGGAGAGGCAAGTTTCCTTTAAATAGTCTTGGTGGAGCCAGCTGAGCCTTGCGTGCTGTCTTTGTAGCTTCCACCTCCTCCACAAAGTCTACGGTGCAGCCCGGCCATGTTTCATTTACCCTCCTCCCCTCCAGAACACCTGCCACTATTTATTTTACTTGACGTTAATTGCCACTACTTACCGAGAGCCTGACATATGAAGACTGGTGGGGGGGTCAGCTACTTTAAAGAATGGGGAGACTGTATTAATATTTTATCATTACATACATTAATTAACTTTATGAGCAATGATCTGCACACATGATAAGTATAAAGCATAACAGATAAGAACCTGGCACGCCGAGCCTTCATTTAGTACAGCCACACCTGCAATTAATATTTAACTGACAGGTAATATTCCAGTGCATCAGAGGTAGGATTGTGTATGGCGGTCTGTTTGCAACACTCACTTGTTTTTTTTTTGTTTACGTCTGTGTGATCTTTATGTTTGTGTACATTTGCGATTACGTGAAGTTATTGTTTCCAGTTGTTTTCACGGTTTACTTAGTTTGTGCTTCGTGTTTATGTGCTGGATAGAAGGTTTAGCGATTACACACAGAATCGGCGGAGTTGGGCAATGTAGTGAGTGTAATGTTACTTTTAATTGGGAAGTTATAATATGTTGATGAACTTTACCTAAATGTGACAGTTTAATTAATTGAATTCAGTGTAATTTGCTTTTATTCATTATTTTATGCTTGTGAGTAATTAAGAATATACTCCCTTTTGACGGTTGGATTAATTTGATTAATTTATTAGTATGCCATCCATGAAACGTTTATATTATTTGTCACCTTTATATAATGTTTCTTCTTTGATCGGGTCGAGAACATAGAGGTCGCAGTGTACAAAGGGCGGCTGGCGGCTGGTGGGCGGTGGGTGGTGGCTGGCGGCTGGTATTTTTTGCTTAGTGTCTCGTCTCTCAGTTGGTGGTGGCGGCATTTTCCTGTCTAGATGTGAGTGAGGTGAAAACAGGCAGCGAATAAAACATAGCGATTCACCACTATTCACTCCCTTACACTGATGTTTGTGCTGAACCTGATATTTTTTTTTCGAGTTATAGAAAATGTTATCAAATGTTCATGTTGATATCAGCGTGAAAGGAAAAAAATATCAATGGCTGCATGTCGACAGTCCGCGTGTTGCCTAGACTTTGACTTCTTTCATCCCTTGACTGAAACTTTATGAACTTGCCTCGTGAATATGAAATGGCTATGTGTGTTTCTTTGTATGGAATGCTGTCACGGGCAGGCTCCAGTGGGCGGTAGAGGCTTCGGGGATATCACGAAGAAAAAATACAGCGTCCCGCCACGCCAACACGCCCCACACACCACACGATATAGAG
>JAXIVD010004068.1:32500-39131 GCA_036785275.1 Cancer borealis
CAGGCGGAGGAGGAGGAGGAGGAGGAGGAGGAGGAGGAGGAGGAGGAGGAGGAGGAGGAGGAGGAGGAGGAGGAGGAGGAGGAAGGAGGAGGAGGACGGAGGAGGAGGAGGAGGAAAACATCAAGCATACATAATGGAAAACGAAAATTAATCTGATAACTTTATGGAATAGGATAAAGACAGAGAAGGGATGGAAGGGAAGGGAAGGGAAGGGAAATGAAGGGAAAGGAATGAGAAGGGAAGGGAAGGAAAAGTAAGGGAAGGTAAGGCAGAGAAATGAAAGGAAGGGAAGGGCAGGGAAGTGGATGTGGTACTGTAGTGGTAGTGGTGGTGGTCGTGGTCGTGGCAGTGCGGAAAGTATATAGTCAGTGTGGCTTCAGACCTTGGCCTGAGCGGTAGTGTCGGCGGCCCGCGCTCACACCTTTCAATACTCGTGCTTTCTCACCTACTCCCCACACTCACTCTCTCACTCACTCACGCACGTTCCACCTGTGCCGTCCTGCCTCACAACGCCTCCACACCGGGGAAGGATTACCGCCCCCTTGAGTGCTGGGCGGCCGCGTGGAGACAGGGTGGCTTCCTCCACCTGGCTGTGGGCTGTGGGTGGAGTGAGTGGGTGCTGAGGGGGAGTAAGAGTGAGAGGCGCCATAACACCTGTTCCACGAGTGAGTGAATTCCGGTGCAGGTGAATAAGGAAGCGTTTTGTGCCAACTTAGTGGAAACGGAGGTGGTGCAAGTGGTGTGTGTGATGATACTAATAATGATGATGAAGGAAATAATGACATATAAAGTGGCGATTTTCACCTCCCTTGTATCTTTCCTTTATGTGGAGTAGTAGTAGTAGTAGTAGTGAAGGAGAGACAACGGCTTATCAAACTCCACCTTTTATGGAGTGACAGACAGACAGACAGAGTGAGTGAGAACATCGTGGATTTAGTGTTGTAAAGTGGAGCGTCACAACAAACAACGCCATGACAGTCTTCTGCTAAGGTACTGGTGGTGGAGGGTGACGTGAGGCAGAAGCTGATGGACCTACGAGCCTCTGTCCCTACAAGAAGGTGATGGGACGACGTGGGTTAGGGAGGGATGGGATCCTGATCAGTGATGGGCGGGGGTGACGGCGTATGAGTGGAAGGGAAAGGAAGGGAAGAGAAGGGAGGATGAGAGAGAGAGTGTGTGTGTGTATGTGTGTGTGTCATCTACTATATACATGACGACATTAACCAACCTTTTCGAGAGTCTAATTGCTACAGATCGAGGTAATAACAACCTTTTATATAATTTCCCCCAACTGTCTGTCATTCTACCTATTGTTTCCCCTCATTCCCCTCTCTCTCTCTCTCTCTCACACCCTCTATTTTACCTCCTCCGTTGTCCCCTTAACTCTGCTCTTCCTCTCCCGTTACATTCCGTCTCCTGTCTTTCCCCTCTTCATCTGATTGCTTCTTTCCCTCTCGTTATTATTTTTTTTCTCCTTGTGTCCTTTCCTCTATTCCCTTATTCTCCTTTCCCTCTCCCTTTTCATTGCTTTAATCTACCTCGATTCTCTCTTACTATGCTACTTTTTGTTCATTTCTTACTCTCCCCTCCTCCTCCTCCTCCTCCTCCTCCTCCTTCTCCTCCTCCTCCTCCTCCTCCTCCTCCTCTTTCCTCCTCTTCCTCTTCCTCCTCCTGTGTTTCTATCTTTTGCTATCTCCACCTTTAATAGGAACAACAAAAGATAATAATTCAAAATGACTCATATTCAGAAAGAAGAAAGAAAGAGAGATAAGAAGGAAGGAAGGAAGGAAGGAAGGAAGGAAGGAAGGAAGGAAGGAAGGAAGGAAGGAAGAAAGGGAGAGAGGGAGGGAGGGAGGGAGGAAGGAAGGAAGGAAGGAAGGAAGGAAGGAAAGAAGGAAGGAAGGAAATACCCAATGTGAGGAGTGGCAGAAGAAAAAAGAAAAGGTTGGAAGGGAGAAATACTTGGAAAATTGGGAAAGAAAAAAATTGTGAAGAGGGCTGGTGAATGATGGGTGGAGGAGGAGGAAGAAGAGGAAGAGGAGGAGGAGGAGGAGGAGGAGGAGGAGGAGGAGGAGGAGGAGGAGGAGGAGGAGGAGGAGGATGAAACGTTAAGAAAGAAAATGGAATATTGAGGAATGAGGAAGGGAGGGATGGGGAGGTAGCGTGACTGCTGATGACAGTGTACGAAAGGAAAAGAAGAAAAGAAGTATAGACACATATCATAATAGCAGAAAAGAGGACAGAGCTGCAGGTCGCTACAAGTATAGAAACTTGAGTCAGCTGGACCCTAGTAGAAGGAACGTGGGGTTATGTGGGGGATTAAATATGGGGCAGAAGGTGCAGGAGGAGGAGGAAGAGGAGGAGGTAGGTTGGCCATTGGAGGTGCATGGTGGTAAGGGCTGCAAGGAGGAGGAGGTGGTGGTAGGGTGTTGGGGCAATTTAGCAGTACAGGCCGCGTATGGCGCTGCGCCTCATTACTTGTGCAGTAACTTTGACCCCCTAAGTGAACACGAGAACCCTGGTGTGTGTGTGTGTGTGTGTGTGTGTGTGTGTGTGTGTGTGTGTGTGTGTGTGTGTGTGTGTGTGTGTGTTTGTGTGTGAGTGTGTGTTAAAACTTCCCTCCACACTCCAGTAGCATATGCTGTGCTCCTCGTACAGACGGCAATTCAGGCAACATTTAAGACGTACTTAGGAAACACTTGGAACGATCCACTCCTTTCCCCCTCCTTCTCAGGCACCTCCACCACCTTCCACCTCTGCCAACACCCCGGAGAGGAGGGAGGGAGGGAAGGTGTTGTGCTGCATTACCCCGTTGCCTCCACCTCCGAGTGAAGCATAACTACCACCACAAGCAGCGGGGGGCGGCACTCCCCTGTCATCATCCTTCTGTCTTTATCGCCTGTCAACACTCAGACCAATATTTCTCCCTAACATTAATGGCCAACTTCCACGCCAGGCCTTTGCTCCTCCAGCCGCCAACACTACGCTGCGTCCTGTTTTCTTCGTATTCGGAGCCATCATGGTCTGCGCCACTACGCCAATCCCTCTACAAGACTCGGATCAGCCACAAGACCACTTGGTTATTCATCACCTTGTCACGACACCCCACTACTCGCCGTCTCGTCTTGCCTCCACCCTCGACGGATTATTTACGTACACTTGTTTTATACGTCATGCCAGCTTTCTCCTCGGGGTAAGCGAGGCGTGGCGTGAGACGAGGGGTCGCCTCTGGTGTTAACGGTTTGCCTGTCTGCCGCCGGAGGTAAGTAAGATCCTGCACCTCACCTCACGTGGTTCTGTTTACCGGAGTGGAAAAATGCATCCTTGCTTCAGGGTTAAATAGGCAACTTGTTTTCGCCAAATAAAAAATTGTTGCGGAACGGGAACTTCAATTGCTTGACAAATTGTTGATGTGATGGCGGCGGGTGAGGCTGTGGCTCATAGCTACGGCAGGTCGTTCACTCGTGGCCACAGGTTACTATTCCTGTCCCGTTGGATGTCCTCCACGCATGATCCAACGCCTCCGCTTACGCCTTCCGTGCTCCCTTGGCAAGACCAGTAAGCGGTGTTGACATCGTCCTATAACTTCATTATTTTCACATCAGTGACGCTGTGTGCCGCCCGTCCAGCGTGGGATTGATGCGTTGCCCAGGAATGGAGTGAGCAGGAGTAAAGTTAGAAGGGCAGGAGTAAAGGGAAGAAAGAGTTTCATAAGTTGAGTTTGGAACATTTCACAGCCGACTTGGGAGTGAGAGGCAGGTTCAAATTTTCTTGGCCAGTCTTATTGAAAGTAAAAAAAATGGTTGAGGCAGCCACCAAGAGGCCCTACCTGCCGGCGCACCTGTTCCTGGTCTCCCCTCCGACACACGGAAAGTTAAAATGATTTGCCTAGTTTTGATGCACATAATTCCTCGCTTTCTTTTGCTCTATTATCCTTATGAAACGAGGCGTATTTTAAAATGGGTCTGGCTTTGCGTATTACATGAAACTCACATTAATTAGGATATTTTTTCTTCTTTTGACGAATTCCAACAATTTAAAATGAAAAATGGAACTTTTGAGAATAGAGAAGTATTAATCATGTAGACAAACTAATAGCTGCCTGGGATTGGCTGGAGGTATTACTCAACTATTTTATGTGCAGCCTCAAGGTAGGGGTCGCGTATCGCTTCTGGTCCCGTCACGCACCAAACATTAATTTCTTGAAAAAAATCCATCTTAATGTTGTTCCGTGGTACACCATCCCTTGCACCTTGGCCCTCCCACCATCGTCTCCAACCTCACCCTCCCACCACACCGCGGCTTCCGGTCCTACCTTATCTCTTAAACCGGTTTACTAGAATTCCACGTCGTGTTGTAAAACCATCTCTCTTTTTTGTCTGTCATCAAGTACGAGCATTGAAACTTGGATTAAAAAACAAAAATGGAAACACGCCAAAGTAAGCACACTACACGACGCCTTCAGTCAGCAGCGGGCGAGCGACAGCTGATGTCAACACGAGACCTTATTGCCGTGGCTCATGTATAAATCAGGTTTATTGGTGATCAATGAGAGCCGCTCGAGAAAGATCTTTGCCAGTGGAAGAATGCAGTTCACACCGTCACGTCGGCGACGATAAGAACCAAACTGCAGTGCTCTTGCCTGTCTCTCGCTCTCGATCGCGCTGACAGTGGCGGGCGGGCGTGCAGGTGTGTTAAGTGATGACCTTGGCGGGTGTGTGACGGGAAGGTGGCAGTGGGATGGGGCATGGTAGGGACGTAACGGTGGGTGGTACAGGTGGTAGAGTGGATGTGGGTCGCTTGTTGTGTGTGTGTGTGACGAATGGTTGTTTGAGGCAATTACTAAACTCGTAATGAAAGTTGAAAGTACACAGAGGAGTTAACAGAGACTAAGGGAGATGGGAGAGGCAGCTGCTGGTGGTGAGGGGTGGATGAGAGAGAGAGAGAGAGAGAGAGAGAGAGAGAGAGAGAGAGAGAGAGAGAGAGAGAGAGAGAGAGAGAGAGAGAGAGAGAGAGAGAGAGAGAGAGAGAGAGAGAGAGAGAGAGAGAGAGAGAGAGAGAGAGAGAGAGAGAGAGAGAGAGAGAGAAAAAAAAACAACTTGGTCAGCACGCCAGATCCTTTCTTAGTAGCTCAACTTTCTCCTTATTCGAGCAAAGTTTTAGTCATAGGGTAGAAATGGACGCCAAATCGGAGTGTCCCCGAGAAAAAGAGGGACGAGGGTGTGAAGCTGAAGAATAAAAAGTATATGAAAGACAGGAAAAAAGATTGTGTTGATGGGAGGCGAAGGGTGTGTATGAAAGGTAGAAAGATGTGGGAATGGGAGACAAAAAGTGTATGGATGGGATAGGAAGGAGAGGATGTATGGATAGGGGAGAGGAGGTTAGGATATGAATGAGGGGCTAAAAGGTGTATATGTGGAGTGGTTAAGAGGAGAAAAAAATGAGAGAGAACAGAAGAAGAGAAAGAGAGAACCAAAAATAAAGCACAATCTCGATGAAAACTCCCCCATCACCACCTTCAAGTCAGCAAAAGCGCTCAGTTGAGGGTCATCCACGCTAGTCGGCGTGGAGGAGGAGGAGGAGGAGAGCAGGTGAGGAGGAAGATGGGGTAGGAAGACGAAGCAGAGGAGGAGGAGAGGAGGAGGATTACATAGGAAGACCAGACCCAGTTTCCTGTTGGCTTAGTAACGAGGATATTTGCTAAACTAATTCTACGACTAGTAAACATTATGTAGGGAGAACAGGATAGGATAGAGCAAGGCTTCTCCCCACCCACCTTTCCTCGCCTACAGAAAACAATTAGAAGGTAACACCATTTACCTTGTAGGAAAAGATAACAAGGAATTTATACAGCAAGAAATGAACATAGAGTAAGGTTACATTTTATTAGGAAGGATAATGTTAGTAATAATAATCATGTTATATCACTACATGACATAATTGGTTAGAAAGACCCTCATACAGACCTTGGATTTCAAACTAGGTGGCCTGTCCTGTCCTGTGCTGAGTAGGAGAGTGTAAGGGAGAGAAGGCAAGGAGAAAGTAAAGGGATTTATAAAGGGAAAATATCGTGGCGTTTTAGGCTTTGGTGCAGGATTTCAAGAGGGAAAGGAAGGAGAGGAAAGGAAGAAGAGGAGGAAAAGGAATTGAGAAGTGGAAGAGGGAGGAAGGGGACTTGACATCGTTAGCGTGATAGAGGACAAAAGGTGTGTGTGTGTATGTGTGTGTGTGTGTGTGTGTGTGTGTGTGTGTGTGTGTGTGTGTGTGTGTGTGTGTGTGTGTGTGTGTGTGTGTGTGTGTGTGTGTATGAAGCAACGCACCTGAGTACAGTCAATTAGTGTGCCACCTTGAAAGGCTTCTGATGGACAAACTTGCAGTGGGAGTTATGGCGAGACGAGTGTTGAGAGGATTGACTTAACTCCTCTCTCTCTCTCTCTCTCTCTCTCTCTCTCTCTCTCTCTCTCTCTCTCTCTCTCTCTCTCTCTCTCTCTCTCTCTCTCTCTCTCTCACCTGGTGGTTTGGGGGGGTTAAGGGTAGGCTAGGAGGGTCACTAGGAGGACGCAATAAACAGGTAGTAACTGGCCTTTGTTGAGTCACGTCTCCTTTCACTTTTTCCCTTCCTACTGATTAC
>JAXIVD010004069.1:2500-5000 GCA_036785275.1 Cancer borealis
GGATGTATTTTTCCGCATCAATTAATGTTCAGTTACTGCTATTACAGTGATATACTCTCTCATAACAAGACATTTCAGTTTATTTGTTTAATTTCGCAGACCTTGCGCATTGAATCTTCGGGGCTTTAATCCTATAATCAAGCCTTATTCCTGCTGTGACGTGACTGTTATTTGTCTCAAGATTATGGTGACATGACTTATGGGGCGTTGCTTATATGTCTACTTGACTGTCATTTGTTGAGTGGGTGGAGTGGCACCGTTTTATATCCAGAAACCCCAGCCTATCTCGATCAACAGTCTTCTTTCCCTTACAAACCTCATTGCTTTCAGGTGAAAGCCATCTCTCTTGAACAAGCCAGGCTGATCATAATGATCGTTCCACATATCCACAAGCTAGATACCGTGTCCCTCGTAGATAGTTTGCAAGCGATTACTTAGGCTGAATGTCTTACTTAGAAACAGGTTGTCAAGGATATCCTAGTGAAGCAAACCGGAAATTGGAATATTCCTGGATTTGGTCTTATATTATTGGATAAACCCGCGATATTTATCCAGTTGCTCCTCGGAGCGTGTCTTCCTAATATTATTTGTGCCTGCGTGGCTCTCAAAGAGTGAATCATTGCTAGCACCTTCGGACACCTAGTGAAACAAGGCAGTGACGTCATCAGCTCCTGCTCATGGGAGACAAAACAATATTTGTTTGTCTCACGCGCCCACAGCGGGTCAGGTGGCTCTGTGGTATAGTGCTCGGTTCATGCCCTACAGGATGCGAGATCGATCCTGGTTCATGGTAGCTTCTTGGTGAGAGGGATAGGGCTCTATCCTTAACCCTAGCAAAATTATATGGTCTATAACAGTGATTCCCAACTTTTTCAAGCTGCCGCCTCTCTGGTTCTCATGCTACATCGCTAGCGCTTCCCACCACCACACACACGAACACACACCTCTTTCTTGGTATTAGGTATACTGCAAATCCAAAGCAACCAATTAAACACTGTAAACAGACGTATGTAATTCACAAATAATAATCACAAGCCAACACACTGTTTGCTGACTTAGGTTTTTGGGTTGTTTTAGACTAATTTATAGGTGTTGATTTCAAATATGGTATCCGTTTTTTTTTTATTACACATCAGGTTTTTATTCTATAGCATATCCCTATTTTAAGACATAATGCATAAATAATGCATAATAATTACTTAGTCAGCATAATTTACTATGTCCTAGAGCTTAAAACCATAAGTTATAATGTCAATAGGATGTGAAATGATAAGTGAAATATAAGATAGCATCACCTTTTATTGAAGACATCCAATTAATTCTCAAACATAACGGATAAAACAAGCACAATTGTACACGAACCACATAATTATGGAACGACCTTCCGCTTACGAGAGCGTCTAGAGTGTTTCATGTCTACACAGTCTCTTTGAATACTCCAACAGTAGTCGGTCATCATATGCGTGTTCCATCGACCTTGATATCTCTCCTTCATAACCTTGATATCTTGATGTTCGCAATGTTCATCGCTCACGTTTCCAAGATTAGCAGGAAATTCATTGAGATGGCTCTTGAGGAAATGCAGCCTAAAACATGAAAGCTATCAAGCAATGTTTCCACCAAATCCTTGTAGTTTGCATCCTTTGTATTCCCTAAAAATCCTTTCACAACAGCCACAAGTGCATTCCATGCTCTTTTTTCTACGTCACTCATCGAGCTTGAGAAGTTTTGACATTTCATTAACTTTTTGATTTGTGTCCCATCAAAAACACCAGCCTTTATTTTATCATAACTTACGCCAGGAAATGTTGTACATATGAATTGAAAACAGTCATCCTCCACATTAAGAGCTTTAACAAATTGCTTCATAAGTCCTAGCTTAATATGAAGGGGTGGGAAGATGATTTTTTCTCGCTCAATTGGTGTATGATATTCTTCTCCCCAACAGTCAAACTTTTTCTAACTGGCCAGAGTTTCTGTTCCCAATGTTTTTCTTTCGCTCGGCTATCCCATAAGCATAGGAAACATGGATATTTTGTATACCATCCTTGTTTCCCAAGTAAAAAGTTGACTATTTTCAGATCCACACATATGACCCATTTGTGATCATCATACTTGAGTAAATCTAATACAACTTTTATGCTTTCATGCTTCTCTTTTAAGAAAACAGAGTGACCAATAGGAATGGCTCCAAACAAATTTCCATTATGGAGTAATACACATTTTAGACTTCTTCGAACTATCTATAAAGAGTCTCCATTCATTGGGATCATACTGAGGAACACCCATCGCTTTTAACCGTCCCGCCACGTCACAACAGTAAACAAAGTTTTTGTCAGTTTAAAAGAATGCCAAGAGAATTTTTTCTGTTCCGATAAAATGTTACATTTGTTTCTTTCTGCAGCATGTTTTTTCTCTTTAAGTCTAGAAGCTAACAGATCTGATAACTAATTTGACAGACCTAAATCTCTAACTAAGTCATAGAGGCCTGCCTGGTTGA
>JAXIVD010004069.1:10000-35000 GCA_036785275.1 Cancer borealis
ACACCTATAAGACTACAGCGGATGCCCACTGGGGCTTTCCTGTTGCGCTCAGACGACGGGTAGCAGCGAACCTCCATGCGGGCCATCAAGGTCTCAATAGGATGTTAGGGAGGGCAAGACAGGCGGTATATTGGCCTGGAATGTAGGGCGACCTGCATCATCACAGAATCGTCTGCGTTACCCGCAATGCTAACTCACCGTCGCAAGCAGTTGAGGCCCTTTCTCCGACACCCTCGCCCCAATATCCGTTTCAACACACGGTGGCAGACTTATTCCAGCTTGAGGGGCAAATGTACTTGGCTTATGCCGATAGGCTTACTGGGTGGCTGGAGTTAGCACATTTCCCCAGTGGGACGACATCGAGCAGGCTGTCATCAGTATTCCGCCAGTACTTCCAGCGATAGGGTGCACCAGAGTCGGTCTCTACAGATGGCGGGACAAACCTAAGTAGCAAGGAGATGAACATTTTTCTCAGGAGGTGGGGGTTAGAGCAAAGAGTCGCGTCCGCCCACTTTCCTCAGTCGAATGGCCGAGCAGAAGCAGCAGTGAAGTCTGCCAAGAGACTGCCTCGCACTAACACAGATGCCGGTGGCAGGCTTGATACCGACAAGGCATCGGTGGCGTTACTGCAGTATTTAAACACACCACTGCGAGGTGTGGACAAGTCATCCGCCCAGCTGGCAATGGGCAGGCAACTCCGTGATGGCATACTAGTTCACCAAAACCACTACAAGGTCGACATACATGGCAATAAGCCCTGCGGCCGAGGGAACGTGTGGTAGCGTGGCAACAGACGGAGTGGATAGGCAGACTAGGCACACACAGGACCCTTCCCCCATTAACACTCGGCACCCAGGTGTAGGTTCAGGACCAGTCAAGCAGAGTGTGGGACAGGCGTGGTGTGATCACAGAAGTTCGCACAAATCGTCAATACACCGTCAAGTTGGAAGGCAGCAGACGTCTAGGTTTGCGCAATCGCAGGCACCTGCGTGCTGTGAAAGGCACGTCACTCGCAGCGCCCATCACGCCTGCACCAGAGGTGGCGAGCCGTCAGCGAAGAGACTGTAGGATTCCAGGGTGATTTGCAGATTACGTGAACACACACACCCCCTAACCCTTGTATTCATTTGTGTGCGGGAGTGTGGGTGTGCGTGTGGGTGTGTGTGGATGTGTGCGTGTGTGGGTGTGTACTTGAGTGTTGATTGATTGCAATTCTTTTCTTTCCTTTATGAAATGGTTTGCTGTGAGGTCAGTTTGTTATTGTATTGAGTATTTTTATGTTTCTCAATGTTATCAGATATTATAGTCTCCGCGTGTATACGGATTATATCTTTGGGAGGAGATGTAAGATATACTGGGCGCTACCGAGGCGCATATTATCGAAATCTTCATCACATTCCCAGACGCCCCGCTCTCGCCAGTGACGTAGACAGACTCTGCCTCGTGATTGGCTGGCTTCCTCTTGGCTCTCCATTCCATCCCCATCCTAGCCTTTCTCTCCTGCTTCCTTATCGCCCGCTCGCCGCCCGCCCCCCCATCCCTTTTTCTCTACTACGCTCACACTGCCTCTCTTCCCACTCGTCTTCTGAAGGACGTTTCATTTCAGTGGCACGACGTGCACTAACAGAGTTGTGATACACTCAAACATGCAGTTACTCATGCTCCAGTTTTGACCCTTCCAGACTACCAAATCCGATTCATTATGTGCACTGATGCTTCAGGCCTTGGGATTTGTGCTGTGCTCATGCAGCAAAAAGAAGGCTCTCACCCACAATTCATTGCCTATGCTAATCGTGTGCTATCCGCAGCTGAGTGTAAGTACTCAGTGACACACCTTGAGGCCTTGGTAGTGATCTGGGGACTAAAGCATTTTAGAGATTTCATCTTTGGGTATGACATTACAGTGTACACCGACCACTCTGCTTTGACATCTCTCTTTCAGACCAAGAACCTTACCGGTCGACTGGCCAGATGGTTCATCACCATTCAGCAGTTCAATCCTACTCTCAATTACCTACCGAGACGTGCTAACACAGCAGCTGATGCTCTCTCACATAACTTCCCTGTTGCTGCTGTCCAAGAGATTGATAATTTATCTCTTGCAAAGCTTTCGAGGTCACAACGTCACGATCCCATGTGGTCGACTGTGATATATGGTATGGAATCTGGTGATGACCATGTTGGATCAAAATTGCCTGTACCTTACTTCCAGTTTTTCCTCAGGGATTGCATTCTTTGCCGCAGAATATACATTGAAGGTGAAACCGTCACGCAACTTGTCATCCCTCCTCTACTGGTAGAGACGGTACTTAAACTTGTGCACGACACACCTCAGGCTGGTCATCCAGGACGTGATAGGACCTTAGCCGCCGCACGTCACAAATTTTTCTGGCCTAAACTGCAAGCTGACGTAGAGAGTTATGTCGCTCAGTGTCTTTCTTGCGCTCTGACTAAGGGTGGCGCAGACCCTCTATCAAAGTTCCACGGACTCCTAGGGGTCCGCGAACTATATTTTGAGAACCACTGACCTATCCAACTGCTTGTTGGCCGGCTTCCCCGCCACTATCCCACCCCCTTGTCCAGGGGTAGGGGATAGTCTAGCCGAGGTGAGCTCCAAGTCGCGGGATCATGGATAGACAGACCGCCTCAGCTTTTAAACCTAACAACACCTCCACCACCTCCTGATGATTCTCAACATTCCTGAAGGCACTTCTAGAGACTCGGGCTACCTTCCAGTGTGCCTTTCGACTGTACCTACACCATTCGACATTCCCTGCTGCCTGAAGTGCTCACTACGTTGCTGAGTGTTGCTGCCATGCACCTCATCCTCCAGGCGACTGTTCAGGAAATTATTGGGTGTTTAACAGTGGAGCCCTGAGTGTTTGGGGTGCTAGTTGGTCGATTGAAGAGAGGAAAACTCAAATCCATTTAAGGTTGTTTATTATCTTTGTTTGTTTGTTTAGGTTTATTGTACAAGTACAGAATCACATACATATAAGGTCAATATATACAGAATTGCACAGTACAATGCGGGCGTCAGTCCGCCAGTGAGGGAGTGCCTGTCCCGCTCCAAGGGGACACGTGCTGGTGTGGCGGGGTGGGGCAGCAGTGGTCAGCGGGGAGGTGCTGCTGCTCTGAGCACCTCCAGCAACAGGTCTGGAGGGGTGTGGCGGACCAGGAGGGCAGCCTTCACCTCGCGCCTGCTCAAGAGGCTGCCGGCGGCAGGTTGAGCGGCTGCAGCTGGCACCGGTCTCAGGTGGGCGGTGGCGGGGCATGACAGGAGGTAGTGCACCAACGGAAGACGGCTGTGCCTTCCGCAGTGGGCACACTCCTGTCCCTCAAAGTCCTCGCCCATCTGTTCCCGGGTGCAGTACCCGAGCCTGACGCGCTGTAGCAGCACCCCGTCCTCTCTGGGCTGTTGCCGGGCGGCATCGAGGGGGAGGTAATCCGTGGCGACGGCGTACCAGGCCGCCTGCCTTTTGCTGGCCTCCAGCTCCCGGTGCCTCTGATGGGTGTGTTGGGCCGCGGCTCGCCTCGCCCGCGCCTTCACCTGCTGCCGGCTGGGCAGCACGTGCCTGGTGATGGTGGGGCCTGCGGCGGCTCGTTTGGCGGTCTCATAAGCAGCCTCGTTGCCCCGAATCCCCACGTGGCTGGGAATCCAGCGCAGCCTGGCCCGCCTCCCCTGCGCGACCAGACTCTGCAGGCTGCCCAGTATGGAGGTGACGAGCCGCACGTTGTCGCTGTGGTGTGGCTGCTGCAGGACCTCCAGCGCGGCCAGGGAGTCTGTGTAGATGACCACCGTCGCCCCCGGTCGACGGTGGGTGTGCGCGAGGGCGTGGAGGATGGCCACCAACTCGGTCTGGAGGGAAGAGCAGTGATCCGACGTCCTCCATGACAACTGCGTGCCCCCGGTGACGGCCGCGGCGCCCGACGTACCGTGCTCAGTATCCACAGAGCCGTCGGTGAAGTAAACAACACCGCCCGGCTCCGTGACCTCCTTCATGGCCATGAGAGCGCACTGCTGCATCTCCTGAAGGATGCAGAGGGCCTTGCTGGCTGGAAGGGGTGTAGCGGTGAACTTCGCGACGGGTGGCTCCCACGGGGGCGGGGCGCGGAAGATGGGGGCGGGGACATCAGCCTCTTGCCACTGCCAGGGCCAACTTTCCACGTAGCCGAGGACGCTAGCGGCCCGTGAGGTGTTGGCGAGCCATGGATTACCACGGAGACACTCGCTGTTCTGTGCCACGGCCATCCGGAGCCTCCGCTGCACGAGGCCCTCCGCGTCGCGCTGAAGGATCCGGGCCACCTGGAAGGTCGCGATGCAGTCCATCCTGGTGGCGAGTTTGGCCTTGCTCTGCATCACGCAGGCGCTGCTCCAACTTGGCACCCAAGCATGATCCTCATCGCGCTGTTCTGCACTACCTCCAGCCACGCCTGCTGGCTGGGGGAGAGTGAGGTGAGGACGGGTGCGCTGTAGTCTACCAAGGAGCGCACCGCCTGCACGTAGTACAAACGCAGAACGTCGTAGGTGGCCCCCACGCCAGGCCGCGTCATGGCCCTCATGACATTCAGCATGGCCTGCGTTCTTTCCCTCACGTATGTGAGCTGCGCCGCGAAGGACAGCCGCGAGTCCAGCCACAAGTACTGGTAGCAGCCAGTCCAGGCAAGCCCGATGCCCTGGACGCTCAGCCGGTCGGCCGGAGTGGCTGCTCTGATGGTCATGGCTCGATACTTCTCAGCTGAAATTTTGAGGCCCAGCTCCTCGCACTTGGCCGTGATGAGGTCCAGTACCCGCTGAGCCCCGCTGAGGTGGTTGCCCCGCCCGGTAACTACGAGACCGAGGTCGTCCGCGTAGCTGGGCAACACGGTGCCCTCCTGGAAGGGGAGCTCAACCAGCTGCTCCATCAGCAGGTTGAAAAGGAACGGGCTGAGGATGCCGCCCTGGGGCGTCCCGTTCTCGAGCTCGCGGAAGCTGGACTTGTGGCCCTGGAGTTTAACTCGGGCGCGGCGGTGCTGGAGGTAGTCACGGAGCCAGGCGAGCAGTCTTCCTCGAACCCCCTTCCCCACGAGGGCGGCGAGGATGGCGTGGGGGCTGGCCAGCTCGAACGCTTTCTTTAGGTCGAGGAAGACTGCGACTGTGAGGCGGTGGTTGACCCGCGTCAGGAGGGTGATGATGCTGTCCGTCGTGCTTAAACCGCGGGTGAAGCCAAACGCCTGGGGGTGGAGGGCACCCACGCGCCACTGCAGGCGGGACAACACCATCCTCTCGGCGGTTTTGGCGGCGCAGCTGGTGAGGGAGATGGGCTTCAGCTTGGCGGGTTCCCGGGGCTTGGGGATTGGCTGGATGTCCACCTCCTTCCACGCGGGAGGCAGGCAATACTATGCACAGAAGAAAAACATGAATAAAGAATATACAATGTACATAATGAAATAATGAAAAATATAAAGAAAACAAGGTTACATCAGTTATAGCTGCAAAGGCACATTTTCCCTGGAACAGGAGATGAGAAAACGCGCATGCGCTAAGGGGTAATGCTACGTTACCTCCCCCTTAGTGACGAGGAAGGAGGAGCGAGAGCTCCTGTGGTTGCCTGGGACCAATATTTGTGTTAAGCGGAGTCCATGAGGCTGACGATGACCGTACGACTGCGGGTGGTATCCGGCAGAGGGTGGCAGGGAGCCGACGAGGTCAGGTGCCAAGTCACCGTGGAAGCTTGACAGGGGCAGGTGCAGGTGGTGTGGGTCTGCGGCTGCTGAAGCCGCAGGCCTCTGTAGAAGTCACCTGGGCTGCTGAGGTGCGATGCTCCGTGGAGGACGGTTCCGTGCTGGCAGCAAGGGCGTGTGTTGACGCCGGGCAGCGGCTGCAGGAAGCGTGGTTCCGGGATTCTCCGTGGGGGACAGCAAGGGCCGTGGGTGACAAGCCGTGGCGTAGAGGTGCAGGTGGTGTGGGTCCAGTCTGACGTCCTCCCCAGTACCGTGAAGTCGCTGCCAGGGTCGTTATTATTATTATCATTATTATTATTATCATTGTTATTATTGTTATTAGCAATATTATTATTATTGTCATTATTACTATTCATGTTTTTTTTAATTATTATCATTATTTATATATGAATATTTTCAATATTGTTATTGGTGTTACTATTGTTGTTATTATTATTATTATTATTATTATTATTATTATTATTATTATTATTATTATTATTATCATTATTATTATTATTATATTATTATCGTTATTATTATTACTAATATTATTACAAATATTATGATTATTGTTATTATTATCATTGTTATTAGTTATTTATATTGCTACATTTTATTAGTAATGGTAAAGGATATTTTTTCATGTTTTCAATTCTCATGGTAATTATTATATGACCTGATGTAAGGATGGTTCACACGTTTGTGTAGTTGTAGGATTTAGTTTGTAAATGACAGATTAATTCTTACTTACTTAATCAAGTTCAATGTAAATGCACCATACAGTTTATTATAAAATATATGTAGTGAGGTCAGAGTTCAAGGAAGAGTGGTAAGAACGAGACTGATCTCGTGTAAACTGTAATATCAGATTATTCCATGCTGATAACAAAAGAAATGTTCAGTCAATAAGCAGTAAATGAATAAACACTGAATACGTGATGACACTCCACACCTTAAGTGTCGCCACTTAAGTTGTCTTGTCTGGAAAGTTTGAGAATCATAAATTTCTTTTATGGTTTTGTGTTTCTCGTCAGTTGAGATTGATTCACCTTCAGTAATGACAGGTACTGACCATTTACTGCTATCACGTCGTCAGTGTTTACTAAGCCAATTATATGATTAACTCTTTCCCTTCCTCGTGTTTGCAAGTAGGATTAACATGTAATAGTTCTAACTTCATAAGAAGTGGATGATGTATAATTTCCTATCAACACCATCACATCACCACCATAAACAGCATCGCCATCCTTGATTGCAATCATTATTGTGTAGCTTGTTATTCCTCTCATTGTTTCCAATCGTTCTTCTATTATCTATCTATTAAATACCTGTTAATGTAAGAGCCAGCCTTCATTTCTTCATTCATCGCATCTTTTTAAAAATTCCAACAGCGTTACAACATAGTATCTTTTCCCATCATAAACACACCTATGTAATTTTCAGCACTCTCATTCAGCCATAAAATCAAAAGCTCGCTCCATTTTGTCTTTGTTTGAAAAAACTCGACATGTCCCGTTCACTGTACTTATGTCAGCAAACCATTATGATGTGACACTCATCACTGCAAAATTAAATAACCACAGAGATAACACACAACCTGACGGAAACCAGCTTGTACTAAAAAATATTCTTCTTCATCTTGTGAAAGTTTTAAAAAACTGTCCGCCGATGAGGACTTGGGATGAACGGTTTAGTCCCTCCACTTGATACGTCGCACCATAGCAGAAACGGAATCCCAGTAACCTGAAAAGGACATAGCTGGAGAGACATTGAATTTTTCCAAAATTCAGCCAGCTCATTGTCGGTGTCCTGAGCGATCGCGATTTGTTGGTAATCGAGCAGCAGCGGGTATTGAGGAATCATAGAAATAGAACGCGAGAGGGCATCTGCCACAGGATTCTCAGTCCCATTCACATGACGAATATCAGTTGTGTATTCCGAGATATAGGATAGGTGCCGTTGCACTCGTGGAGTGTAGGTGTCTGAATGGCGTGCCATAGCGAATGTTAATGGTTTATGGTCACAGAGGATGTAAAACTATCTCCCCTCTAGATGATGTTTGAAGTGTTGCACAGACATGTACATCGCCAGTAATTCTCTGTCAAAAGTATTATACTTAAATTGGGCAGCATTGAGACGTTGAGAGTAGAAACCGATGGGTGATACTTCCCCTTTACTTATCTGTTGCAGAACCGCGCCGATTGCAACGGAAGAGGCGTCAGTAGTAAGAAAGAGCTGGGCATCAGGATCCGGATACGCCAAACGAGGCAGCCGGGCGATTTCTTCTTTGATGTTGGAAAAACTAGCGGTAGCGTCTTGGATCCACTTGAGCTGGACAGTAGATCTGTGGGAGAGACCCTTCAAGAGATCATGCAAAGGGTGGAGAGTATCGGCAGCTTTAGGAAGGAAACGATGATAATAATTTACAATCTCCAAGAATTCCCTGAGCTTTCTAGCCGATTTTGTTTGTGGGAAATGCCTAATAGCTTCTATTTTCTGTAGTAAAGGAGTAATACCTCCCTTACTAACTCTGTGCCCAAGAAAATCCACAGCCTCCATTACAAAAAGACATTTTGCAGGATGTATCTTGATGTTGTTGTCTTGAAGACGTACCAACAGTCGCTGAAGATGCGTGCGATGTTCCTCTTTACTGCTTGAAGCAATGAGAATGTCATCAATGTAAACTGATGTGAAGTCCAAGTCGCGTAATACATGATCCATGTAACGTTGAAGCGTTTGCGCTGCGTTGCGTAATCAAAAACTCATATCTTGGAATTCATATAGCCTAAATGGCGTGGTAATGTGGATTAACTGGTATTTGATGAAAAGCCCTCACTAAATCTATTTTAGAAAAGATAGTTTGTCCATTCAATTTGAGGTGAAAATCTTGAATGGGGGGGGGGGGGGGGGGCTGGATATCTATCTGGTACAGTAATTTTGTTCAGAGCTCTATAATCCCCACATGCTCGCCTTTCCTTACCTGAAGGCTTCGAAACCATAAGAAGAGGGGACGCCCAACAGCTCTTCGATGGTTGTACAATGCCGTCCCTGAGTAGGGAGTCGAACTCTGTCTTCGCTACTAGTAGTTTGTCGGGGGGCAAGCGCCGTGGTTGAGCGTAGACCAGTGGGCCAGTAGTCTCTATATGGTGGAACACAACCCGAGGAGTAGTTGGCCATTGTAGAAGAGGCTCTGTGAGGGAAGGAAACTCCCGAAGGAGTGTTGCATACTCATTTTTGGCATGAATCAGGATGATTAGAGGACTTTCAGACTTGGCAGCACTACCTGAAATGATAGTACGTGACATTTGTTGTCGCAAACAGCGATTTACAGGATCAACAGTCAAATCGTAGTAACTTAGGAAATCATAATTTGTTGAGTACCTTCCAGCAACTACGAAAATCCACGGGAACTTACGATGAGAACTGAAGTCCAACACGATCTTCTCTTTGCCATATGTCGCTATCGGTGCTCCGTTGGCTGCAAAAAGATCAAACGCTGGGGGCTTGCCGGTGTCCTTGGCTCGTGGTGGAGGGAGAATGCTGAATGACGCTCCTGTGTCAACTAAGAAACGCTTGCCAGTGCACCGATCCTCCACATGTAGCAAGGTCACAGGAGCATTGTTAATCGCGAGGGAGTTAGCATTCACTTGCCCCCGCGGTACTCGTTTCCCGTCCACTGACACGGTGAGCGGCACTGCCTAGCATTGGCACCGAAGATGGCATGGTACCAGCATAATCCCTCGTTGGAAAAACCAGTCGAGGATGGGCTGTATAACTGGTTCGCCCTTGACGAAACGCACTAGCACCCGGCACACGTACACGCATCTGCTCCTCTATGGCCTCCAAGCGCCGCAGGATCTGACGATACGAAGAGTATGATGTTGCTGCCATGGCCGCTTCTTTAGCACATATATGATCCTGCACAGTGTTTTCAGTCACCATCGATACTCGGGGGCACACGCCAGAAGTTGGAGCCTCAACCATGTAGGTAGGAAACGGCTCTCGTGCTGACTGTAGGCCGCAAGAACTTGAGGGAGAGGCTTGATTAACACTGACTGGCACTGGAAAAAGAGTACGTGTGGACGACGTGTCTGCGAGTAGACATCTGTGAGGGTACGCGATCTGCTGCGGAGACCAATTTTGTATCAGGTGTGCTCTCCTCAAATGTGGATAGTGTTATTTTACCTCCCATGGCAGTTTTAGAAGAAACATGGATCGAAGAACATCTTGTGGTAATGAAGTGTTGCAGCGTACGTTGATAAGTTGCATCTGCTACCACAGGACAGACGGCCTCGTGTCTCCCAGAACGATGGATTGCAGCTCCTCGAGATGATGATGATCAGGTTGCCGATATACACCAAGCAGGGCATTTTTCAAGGCTTCAAATCTGTCGGAAGACGGGGAAGAGGTAATCGTACTTTGCACTAGGGTGGCAATCTCAGTAGGCAAAGCATCGACCACTGCACTGAATTTTTGTTGGTCATTGGCCGAGGTGTTAGCCAGGTAGGCCTCGACGTGTGACAACCAGTCCTGCACATTGTGGTGAAAAAACGGTACTCGTAAACGCTCCGTTGCCATGACTACACTTACTGCGATCACTCCGGGGTCACCAATTTGTGGAGGCACAAACGGGGTCTGTAAACGTACAGGTATGTTTTTAACCCTTTAATCACACAAGAAATACAAGTTTAATAAATGAAGCACCACACTGGAAACGAGACGTGCTTAACATAGCAGCCAGGAGGTACGCTAGCGGCGCGGCAGAGGTCCAGTGCGTGGTGAGACGAGGCAGCTTCCCAGGGAGTGGTGAGACAAGGCAGCGACCCAACGTCTGTTCTCGCATTCCAACGTGTCGTGAGATGTAGCAGTGACCCAGGACGTGGTGCGGCGAGGCAGCAGGCCAGGTCGTGGCGAGGCGGGGCAAACGACTCAGGCTGTAGTAGGGTGCAGTGTGTGTCGCAGCGAGTGTAGCTGCAGGAATGTGTTGCTGCCGCTGCTTAGCCTCGTTATATAGCCCTCGGTTGGCGTGGCCACGGTGACGTGGCCGGAATGGTAGTGCTCCCTTGTGCTGATGCTTCACAAACCCGCGATGGAGCTTCGGGACACCGGCTGGCTTCAAAGCTTCGGGGCACTAGAGTGGTGAGAGATGGAACGAACTTTAGTAAGTGAGGACTGATGTTGTCTGGCAGGGGATTATTTTAATCTCTTCTGTGGTGACTGTGAGGCCCTCTAGAGAAGCCTTTGTGAGGGATGGTATCTACGGGACATGGCGTGAGGGATCTGGCACGGACATTTTTGATGAGAAGCGCGATGATAATAATTCAGTCTTGTCCTTGTCACGCATAGCCACTGAATCGTCTGGTATTTCGGTATATGTTTTTGTAAACTGTCTTAACTTATTTTCTGCAATCAATGATTTGTATGTTTTTCAATAATTTTTTTGTAATCTAGTCCCTGCTTTGCCTGCTTTTCAATAGAATTTTTGTACACTTATTCTTTTGGGTTTTCTTAGGCACTCTGGCCCATCTAGGTGAAGGTGCTATACGCCATGACTGGCCTCACCTGCGCCTTGTACAGCTTCTTGAGGCCCTCAGCGTTGAGTATGTGTCTTATTCGACGCAGGAGTCTCACCATGAGGTGGTGGTTAAAGCTCAGTTTAGAGTCGACCTCCACCCCAAAGATGTCGGTGGCGTACTGGATGGCAAGGGTGTCTTCGCTAAACTTCAGCTGTCCTGCGAGGAGCCTGGCGTCTTCACACGAATGTGATATGAGGAAAGGTAGAAATGCCCCTCCTTATTTTAGAAAATCATCAATATAGACTAAAACTGCCCCTATGAACACCTACCAAAGTGAATCAGCCTCATCCCACCCCCACACTGTGTTACCACTCTCCCACACTCTTATCTTGGTGACTCTAATCTAGCACAACTATGTACCACAGACTTTAGAAACTACAAAATAAGAACACTGACAGAAGCTAACATTGATCGTATGACGAAATGGGTACAAGAAAAACTCACATGGACACCAAACAAATGCATAATCTATTGTGGTTTATTTAATATCAAAGAAGGACAGTCAATAGATAACGTGATTGATTCCCTTAGCATCTAAGTGAGTGAATTAAATAAAGAAATACAACGAAATGAAAATATGTGTGTCCCTCCTTGCACTCAGCATAGAGTCAGGTCTTTTTTCTAAATGCATTATTGAGTTTAATAATCAGACACTGAAATAGGCGATCAATAACGACATAACCACGCTGAAATTAAACCAGTCCTTAAGGACAAAAACAATGTGATCGAGAAAACATGCTATATTGATAACGGGAGACACCAGGGCTCCGTCTTAAACAGTAACGGATTCAATCAGATTATTGGAGGCGTGGTGCATAGGACTTAATGGATTCTCAACGTACGTACGTCAACTGGGAAAAAATTCAGGAAAATACGCATTTAAATCTCGCAAGCTTCCATGTGCCATCTCAGTTCTTCCACCCCGAGCAAAGCACAGCCTCCCACAACCCCCCACCACCTCATGCCCCTCCTGCTAGGATGGAAGAGTGATGGCAGTTGGTGACACGGGGTCGAGACCGATTATTCAGGAACAAGCGAGAGTTAGCAGCGCCATCCACCTTACTAGGCACCGCACCTGGCAGGTACTACTACTCCCCGTGGATCGAGGGGCCTCAAGGCTACGGACGCGACCTGATCACCCATTCCGGCTAGCTGAGGGGAGGGAGTCAGGTCATCTCAACCCCTACCTCTCCACGCGGGCCACGGGATAAGTACCACACCTCCCCCTATGTCCCCACCACCACCGCCACCACTAGGAGCCGCCACCACCATCCTCCACACTATGGTAATCACAAAGCTACACTCACTCACCACCTCCGCCATGGGAGGGAAGTGAGAGGCAGGTGGCCGTGGGCGTAGTCAAGGCGGACATCACCACTACTACCAACAGCCCAAGGATTACAACTCTCCACTGATGGGGAACTCACGTCACACCCCTCCCACGCACCGTCACTACCCTCACTACCGCGATATGAATGGTGAAGGTACGTGGTATCACCAGAAATTCCCTCCCCTAGCCACACATCCACCCACACCCCTCTACTCTAAGCCAGTGACCAAGGGAGCTTGCTTCAACTGTGGGGAACATAACCACGTTCAGAGGAGCTACCAGTATGATCATAAGATAAGATGCTTTACGTGCAAGATGTCTGGTCATAAAAATAAAAACTGTGCATACTATTATGAATAGGAAAATGGCAAAGAAGATTGTGCCGATAATTGTAGCAAAAAAATGTTGATGATCGTACACATGAATGCACAATAACTTCTAGCTAATTTTAATGAAATCAAGTTGATAATGAAATCTAGGGATGCTGACAACATAATATCAATTCCTAATTACAAGGTTTTCCGTAAAGACAGTGGACGTGGAGGAGTTTGTATATATATATATATATATATATATATATATATATATATATATATATATATATATATATATATATATATATATATATATATAAGAAATGCTGACAACTAATCCAAAAAACATCATTCATGATCATCATCACCATACACGTCTGCTTCTGCGACAACACCTCCACTGCTCTGCTCCTTGGATTGATTCACCGGTCGCAGTTACGAAGCAACAGCTTGCCGGTCCGCCCGCTGCTTGAGCTGCTCTGCTTCACCGTCCCTCTGCTCTACTTCTACTCCTTCAGCAACTAGTCTGCTGTGCTGGCACCTTCGCGGTCGCATAGCATTCTCTTGCTGTAGAAGAATAAGGATATAACTCCTGGAGCAAAGTTGAAACTACGGTAACGCAGCTGTGCTTACTTTGGAGCTCGCTACTCGTCTCCATTAGCTGCAATTGTGTACCAGGAATCACCCACTTGGTAAAAAATCGGCCCCTTTGCAACTCTTTTACTCTCTAACTGTATTTTCTTTTCGCCCTTAACGTCCTCCAGGTGGTGAAGGTAAGCCCCGAGGCTTGCTCGAAGGGGGTCATTAGATGGCTGCCTTAAGCCACCTGGATTAAGATCGGGCAAACACTCGGATAGGGTCAGGCGCACTTCAGGTTGGCTACGACAGTTTTTAGCAACTGAACCAACAAACTTATCTGCATTGATAGGCTTCTTTTTTTTCTATCTTTAGCTGTGTCGTATGTCGGGCCGTAGCCCCTTGTAGGAAATTTACCCCTGTACCACCGACTCCGCACCATTACCTACCTGTATGGGGCATCCATTAACACAGTTTAAACTCTGCCATAACTACTTTTATTACAAGTGTTTAGACCTGTTGAAGTCATTATAATGAATACATATCCCAAACAAAGTTTTGTGTCACATCAAGTACCCAAACATTTCTAACAGTCCAATATAACCTTAATGAGATGGATGTTGACACCCAAATATCATTAACAAGTAGATCAATATGAAATTTAACAATAGATGCATGTGGAATTTACCATGTGTTAAGTACAATTAGAAACTAATCACATAACCATTCAACGACATTAATATTCATTTATAATAAGTATTAGAATCATAACTCACAACGGTAGCTCCGGCCGCACATGGATTGCCTCCATAAACTTTCCGAACCAGTAGAGTCGGATTCACAAACTGTAACACATGAAACATTCCCTAAACTATTAGTCCTAGTACCCGGCCGCACAATCACATTAACACTGTTCATAAAAGGTCATCACTAACACACAAGCTTGATTTTGTTGATGAACACCACAATTGTTTACATGAACACCAGCTGATAAGCCATCACACATAGTACTATTATAACCAAACATAGCTATACATACCAGCATAATAAAGTAATGCCATATCTTGAATAAATATTACATCCAGTGCTCCAACACAACACTATTCAAGTCAGGACGGACAGCAAGTAAGTGAACTAACCTTGGCTGACCGTTCGTTGCCACCTCGTCACCCTGTTGCCACCTCATCTCCCCACTGCATGTCACAAAAAACGTACGGCTTGCGCACTGTTCACAGAGCCTAATCCTCGTCTACATGAATACACTGATACACAAACTAATTTATAAATGAACAAAGAAATAAAATGATTGATACTCCAATTATCATGACAATGATGATACACTACCTACTCACCTTGGTCAATACGTTTCAATATGACGAGGGTAAGGTCAAGCACCCTAGCCCCTCTCCACACCTACGGATCAAATTACTTCAAATACTATCTCAGAATCTTACCTACGCCACCAAGATCATCACTTTGAACGATGAATTCGTAGTACTAACAAGAAACGATGAAGACCTCGACAAGATTTTCCAAGGTACTTGCCAAGCTGAAATAAAAAACAACAACTTCACTCTGACCCTTCCACCAGAAATAAGGGCTAGACGGACAATCATCATATTCAACGTATATGACACCATTAAAGATCACACAGAAAAGGAGATTGAAGAGGAACTTATCAAAGAAAATAACTGGATCATAAAAGGGATTGATAACATTTTCAAGTTCCCAAAAATTAACATAATGAAAATTTGCTTCTCTCAAACATCTACTTCTAAGAAAACTATTGACATTGGCCCATTATCATTCAATATGAGCATCCCTTCATATAACATTAAAACAGAGGAGTATGCCCCAATCAACACCTGTTTCAGGTGTTATAAAATAGATAATTTCTCCAACAAATACCCAGAAGATAAAAGTTTTACAATCTGTTCAGAATGTGGAAGCAAGGACCATACCTGAAGAAATTGTAAAACAGAAAGCAAAAGGTGCATTAACTATGGAGGGGCACACAGCACTCAGGCATTTAGATGTCCTATGAGAAAAAAAATAAGAGAACAGAAACATAAAGAAAAGAAAGAAGCAAATATTAAGTCATACAGCCAAGCTGTCTCTAAAAGCCAAACACACCCAAACCCATCTCCTGCCAACACATTCAGCATCAACCTCAAAAAAAGACACACTATTCTAATCTCCATGCTCCATGCACACATGGCAAACATAGCTAATCCAGGTACATATAATAAAAAAATGAATAACCCATTGAAACAAAACAATTTTCCCCAAATCACTCTCCCTGACAATTCCCCGTCAAAGGAAATTCTCCAGATGGCTTCCAACACAGAGGAAGATGAAACAACCCAAAAGAGAACTCCAGCAGATATGGAAGAAGACGCAGATGTGAGTCAAGAGGACATTAATGAACAGCAAGAGGAGGAAGAAATGTCTGTTCTAGAAGATATCAAAGAAAGAGACATATGACTTGAGATAATTACAAAAAAGAGTGAAGGATGGCCCAAAGAAACAATGAATCTTAAACATTTAATGCATGGGATAGATAATGAAAAATACAAATGGCCTCACACCGACACTACACTCAAAGAGGAACAAATGCTACAATATATTAAAAGCAATGAAATAAACTTTAAAGACTGCTGGAGGACTATAGATGATCAACAATTTAGAAAAAATAAGAAATGGGCAATTCCAGGAAAGGATATCACCAGCCAAAAAGAACAGACTCAGGAAATTAAGTCATTATTCTATAAATTCAATATAATAAAAGGAAACATGGAAGAGATCACACTCATTCAACATAATGTCCACAACTGGAACAATAATAAATTCATGCTCTGTAATATATACAAAACACTAACTCCAGACGTAATTTTGTTAAATAGTCACGGGCTAGCGTTCAATGAAAACATAACAATTCTTGGTTACACTACTCACAAAGTCAATTTCAGCGATGAACGTCATGATGGCTTTACAATATTAATAAAACATAACCTGAAATACAAATTAAAAGATCATTACCTCACAGATATACTGCAAATAACTTTAGAAACGAACACTGGCCCAGTTAACCTAGCGACAACATATTTGCCCCCTCGCCGACCTTATGTTCCGTTCCCCGACTTGCATTCCATAGCATCACAATCTACCCCCACATATATCATTGGTGATTTAAATGCCCACCACCCTTACTTGAATAGTAAATCCACCAACAATGTGAGAAAAACACTTAAAATATCTATCGACAACAATAAATTGCACTTCCTTGGACCAACCTTCCTTACCTATCTTTCTTATAACTCCGCTACTATCCCTGACACCATCCTTTCAAATAACAAACCATACCACAATATTTCTATAATCCCTGGCCCATCTTCCCCTCAGATCTTATGCCCGTTATCATTAAAATATCTGCACAGGCTATAAAGATCCCCGAAATACCGAAGATGAACTTTAAGGCTTGCAAACTGGGAAAACTTTCGAGAAGAATTAAATAACCAAATGGAGCATGTAAACACAAATCAACACATGAATAAAGAATTACTGGAAAAATCAATAAAAACCTGGATCAAATCTATAACAGAAGCTATTAACAACAATATAATTATAACAACACAAAAACCTACACAAAAAGAAATCAACAATCAACGAATAAAACTATTACAAAGGCAAAGTTCACGTTTAATAAAAGAAAGTACCTGAACGGGATGGAGTGACGCGAAATATATAGCCTATAAATAATAAAGCAGTTAATCGTAGAAGAATGCAGGCACCAAAGCAACATGAACTGGGAAAATAAAATAACATCTCTAAACATACTTTATAAAGACCCGAAAAAACTTTGGCAAAATATTAAAAAACTTAAAGGAGTGTCAGCTTCAACAAAACCATACCTTATTTACCAAAACAGGAAAATTTATGAAGAAACAAAAAAGGAAACCATATTAAGAGAAATTTAGTCAGATATATTCAAAATTAGTCCTGCTGAAAACCTGCATTTTGACCCACACAATGACTTCTTAGTTAATAACTTTATTCAAACCAATATTGAACATATATCCCCGTATCACTATGGTAACCCCAACAACTTAGATGACTCCAATTACCTAACAGAAAAAAGATACGAAAAACAACACCCGTGGCCACACAAAAATAAACAAAGTAATATTACGAAACCTCCTGAGCATTGCCATTACAAATTTCTCCGAAGTCCTTAATATCTTCCTGTCAATGGGATTTTTCCCTACCAGCTTCAAACATGCCAAAATAAAATTAATTCCTAAACCAAATAAACCCACAGCAGACCCAATCAACTATAGACCTAGCTCCCTATTTGAAGTGACTAGCAAAATAATCGAAAAAATCATCAACTCAAGACTACGCAAATACTTACAAAATAACAACTGCCTCCCATACTCACAACACGGCTTTCGCCAACATCGCCCTACTGACACAGCCTTAGCAGTTACCACTGAAGCAATAATCAAGGCTGCAAGCAGGAAAAAAAACATGTTGTTTAGTATTGAGGGATGTATCTAAAGCCTTCGATAAAGTTTGGCACAATGGTTTAAAATTGTAAGATTAAACGAGTACTTACCAGGTATGAAGTTTGATCGTAATTTCACGAACATTTAGCGACGTCACAGTGGTGCACAATGAGACGCTCTACTACCATTCCACCATCAGTCCGTTTAGAGAGTAGGTTTTAGGAAGCAGCCACCAACTACCACTGAGAGCCTATGCCACAAAGTGAGCTCGGTGAATAGATAGGGCAGGGAGGAAGGGCATTGTGCACCACTGTGACGTCGTTAAATGTTCGTGAAATTACGATCAAACATCATACTTGGTAAGTACTCGTTTAATCTTACATTTTCACGTCACAATATTTAACTGACGTCACAGCGGTACCCAATGAGAGCTTTAGAGAGGTTCCTAAAACCTACCAAATCACACAAACTTCAGAAAAAGGTAGCCAGTATGGAGCTGTGGAAAGAAAATCCATAGGAACAAAGTAAAGCACATCACTGTAATTCAGAAGATAGAAAACATTAACAATTACAAAAAATATTGTGAAACACAGTCCCACAAGAACATGGAAAGAAAAATCACCCATCACCCATACCAAAAATGGGGTCAAAGAACCCTCACATTAAACCCTGAGTAGAGGAAAAGGCCAAACATTATATGACAAAACTGCCCTCGCAAACTGTCCATGCCGAGCGATGGGCTTCCGGTAGTGTTGCGTAAAGGTCGACTCCCTGGCCCAACCAATGGTGGAGACAATCGTGAATAACGGCAAAACCAGGGTCGCCTTGCTGGACGATGCAGACCTAGTCGAATGGGGAGAAAATATAGTAAGGTCAATGCCAGCAGTCCCCATCACATCTCTCACCCAACGACGCAAAGTATCACGAGAGGCCAACCGTACTGGAAGTCGTGTCGTCAAGAAAAACCCCGTAAGCGCCCCTCGAAAGATCGTTGTCCTATCAAGATAATGCTCAATGGTGTGCGCAACGCATAAGCAGTTGTCAGGCGGGTAAGCCTCAAAGACCACATTTGACAGAAGGACCCCAGGACGGGAAGTTTTCACCAGATCGCCAATCCCCAAAAACAACCTGAGGCTCAGGGACAAACAAATTTCTTGCGTCTAGCAAATGCAAGATCTGGCCACATTGGCCAGTCAACAAGAACACAATAACGACCAATTTTATGGATAACTGAGGAAAGGACAAATACTCCGTAGGACTGCAGATATTAATCCAGAACTAACTGAGGATCCCAAGTCATGCAGGAGCGGGGAAAAGACGGTCTGGTCTCTCCAGGAAGACTGCCCTCATGAAACGTGAAACTAAAGGATGTTGTCCCGCAGGACGTCCATCAAAAGTAGCAACTCCAGAGATGCCAGACCGGATAGTGTTCATAGAGCTGTACCCATGGTCTGTACCCCGTTTAAATTCGGACAAAAGATAGTCCAGAAGGACATTCATAGTTGGTTGAAACGGATACACTTCCCTGCCGAGGGAAAATGACAGCCAGCTGTTGAAACGCACCCCATATTGAGCCTTAGTGCTAGATCTCCAAGACCGAAGGATAAACTGGGCAACCTCTGTCGAAAGGCCTCGATGTGTGAACGCTGCCCGGAGAGCACCATCGCCGTCAAGACCAACCCCCGAGCTCGAGGGTGTGCAAGAGTTAGCTGTTGCGGAAAAAGCAGAGGACAGCATGGAAGCAAGACTGGATCGGCTGCCAACATTTGAAGGGCCGCCGAAAGCCACACCTGAGTTGGCCACAGTGAGCGAATCATCAGCGCCGTCGCCCCGTAGTCCTGCAGTTTAAGGAGAGCCCTGGATATCACACTGAAAGGTGGAAAGCATATTAACTCTTCCCACCCCAATCCAAGGTAAAGGCATTAATGCACATAGCAGATGGGTCTGGCCTCCAAGAAACATAGTCAGGTAACTGAGCATTTATCTGTGTAGCAAAAAGATTGATATCAGGAGTATAAAAGCGCTGACAAACCATCCTGAAAATACACGGCTGTAACATCCTCTCACCATCCATCCTACTGACTCTAGACTCTGTGTCTGCTGTCACATTGTATAAACCCTGCACATGATGTGCCGACAAAATAATATTCCTAGAAGCAGCCCACTCAAAAAACTGTTCTGTAAAAGCATGAAGCGTAGGTCGTGTGCTACCACAACGATCAATACATGCAACCGCCGTGGTGTTGTCAGAGCGAAGCCTAATATGAGCTATTCTTATCCCGACAAAGTGACTGCAAGCCCAACAGAATGGCCCTTAACTCCAAAGAGTTTAAATGATCCAGCTCCTTGTGGGCCCAGTGACCTACAGTTGTAAAGTCTCCCATCGAAGCACCCCAGGCAGTCAGGCAGGCATCTGTAAACAGCTAACATGTTGGAGAAGAAGAGCGGAGCGACCTCTCCTAAAAAACTACATTAGTCACTCACCAAGTGACTAATTCCCGGGCATGAGCATCCCAAACAACGCAAGAATGATAATCGCCATAGGACCGAGAGAGATCCCTGTTACGAATAATCTCCAGGTACCTGTAACGGAGCTATCTCTACAGCAGGGCCAGAAGCCACCGCTAAATCAATAAAAGAGGACAAGTCTTGTAAGGTGATATCTCTGTTGAGGAGGAGCAAACCTTTTTCCTTGATGCGCTCCCTCCTACAGGAAGGCAAAGTCAAGGAAACAGAGTCGAGAACCACATCAAGGAATGTAACCCTTTGGGTAGGCTCCAAGACCGACTTCCGCACATTGATGGTGAGACCCAGAGAATGAAAGAAGTGCAAGGCATAGCCTATCTGGGCCCGCAAGGCCTCTACCGATGAAGCAATAAAAAGACAGTCATCTAAATAACAAACCACAACCATTCCAAGGGACTGAAGATGGGAGAGGACAGGTTTCAGTAACTTTATAAAGGTGCGAGGAGCAGAAGATAACCCCTGAGGGAGACAAGTAAATCTAAAAGCGCGGCCCTTCCACCAAAACTGAAGCCACTTCCTATCCTCAGGCCTAACATAAACTGAATAATAGGCGTCCTTGAAATCAACTGTAACAAAAAAACAGTTAGGGAGGATTAAAGGAATCACATCCTTCAGAGTGTCCATCTTAAAAAGAATATAAGGCACATGAACATTAAGGTCCATCAAGTTTAGAATAACCCTCGCCGTCCTGAACCGGCCTTATGATGGGAAACAAAACCATGATCTTCAGGTAAACAAAGCTCCACTATTGACTGTTTGAGGAACTGACATAAGGCATCGTTCAGGGAGTGATCATCCGCCCGAGACAGGGTGAGAGGACGTGGAGGCACAGTCTGAAAAGGTATGGACACAAATTCTAGAAATTTTCCCTTCACCACATCATGAATCCAAGGATCCTGCATGAGACCGCTACAGTAGGTTAGCAGAGAGGGAAACTGGAACTCACTGGAGAGATTACTGCAGCTTCGGCCCATGCATCCCCCTCCCCCGGGGAAGCTGCTGGCCTAAAAAAGGCCGGGATTGGAAGTAGCACTAGCCAAGGTACTAATATGGCAAGAAAGCAACAGCTGCTTCCATTCCTAGGTCAGATCACTTTGGGAATCACTTTTGAGTGTATCTAACACGTCACTGTCCCTCACTAGCACAAGTTATTTAGGTGTTATTACAGTGTTACACCCGTCTCTTTATGAAGGTCACCTAGGTGTTAAAGGGTGTGTTTTGCACATATAACACACTCATCTATTGCTTTTCTGTCACAATGACTTCGTTCATCGAATGCAAATTGTTACTTATTTGTTACGTGTTGTCGTTATTTAACAGATCCCACTCAGCCAATGGTGATCTGCAGGATAGTTCACGTATGCTTTTATCAAAGAGCATATGAATCACGAATAGTCATGTCATCAAGGTTGTAGCACTCAGAGAATAAGTATGTCTTTATTGTGTTAATAACTGACCACGGAGGCCGACCTAACCCTTACCGCTAGGTAAAATTTTTATAGCTTAGGTTAAGTTAGACAAAAAGTGATGTTAGAAAGTCTGAACCAAGCAACACAAGAACAATGTCGGGCTCGACGGGTGTAACACTGTAAATTTACCATTATTTTCATGTTTATATTTGATATATGTATAACGTTCAAGTTTTAGTAATTGTGCAGGATGGTAGAACACATCTCAGTGACAGGCTAGGTGACAGCAAAGATGGTCTTGATGGAAGCATGGCACTCCTCAAAATGGCACTGTATCCAAGTGCCTCCGTAATGGCACTGACGAGGCGTGGTGGTGGGAAGGTTAATGAGCCCCAGCACTGTGTTGGGAGTGCCACCGTAATGATGTTGCAGAGTGCCATCGTAATGGTGCAGCACTATCACCGTAATAGTGCAGCAGTAATGGACACATATATACTAAGTTACTAAAACCCTCTCCAGGCACGGGAGAGCGCTCAGCTGACGTGAGGGCCTGACACGTGAAGGCGGTGAAGCACAAGATGGAGGAGGGAGTGTGGAAATATCTACCAATGACCGACTCCTCTTAGCAGACTTATCTTAGTCGTCCTTCTCCAAGTTCTCACGCTTCTTGCTACCCGAGGACGAAGAAGAGGGAAGCCTCACGCCTAGGTGGCAACGTTAAACTGCGCAACCAGAGAGACAGAGAGGGTCAGATAAACACCATATATTGTCTCCTTAGGGGGGTAGGAACCAACTCACAGCTCCAAACTGCATAATAAATAATACATATGGCAGTAAATGCATCCGTAGATCGAGCTATCTTTCACCCACGGTCAACTTAGGACTCTATAGGAAAAAGCTTCCCAGGCAAACTTCAACCAGGGAGAAGCAAAGCAGCTGACGTGTTGATGTTGATTGTGGGGAGGTAGAATGTGAACTGATGGTGGAATGGTAGTAGAGCGTCTCATTGGGTACCGCTGTGACGTCAGTTAAATATTGTGACCTGAAACTTATAATTTTTCACGTACAGTTACCCCCAATAATAACCAAACTACTCTGCAGCTACATAGATGATAGAACTGTTTCAATATCCATAAATTCATATGATGGCCCTCCCTTTCCTATACTAAGCAGAGTCCCTCAGAGAAGCTGCATTTTCCCTACACTATATATTATCTACACTGCAGACATGCCCAGCCCACAACCAGAAACTATGAATATACTCTACGCAGATGACATTACTCAAATTATAATTCAACCAGGCAAATCAAAAAATATGCTTTCAAGAAAAATAGAAAGAGAAGTAAGACATGTAAATAATTTCGAAAAAAAATGGAAAATTAAAACCAACACAAACAAATTCAAACTGTTACTCAAAGCAATAAAAAAGACTTTATCTGTATCCATTGAAAATGAAGCAGTTGAAATGTCTAAACATGCTAAGATTCTAGGTCTCACACTCTCAAGGCACGGATACAATAAAAACGTAAATGAAATGATAAACAAAGCCACTGTTGCCCTTTTCACAATAAGAAGATTCCAACATTTAAAAAACAATACAAAACTACACCTAGTTAAGGCTTGCATACTACCAATTCTAACTTACTCTACATATCCATTAAATTCTATATCTAAGACTTCAGTACTTGCTCTCAGATTCACTTTCAGTGAAAAATACCCATATACAAAGACAACAGAGGAATTACACCAATTAGCGAAAGTCAAACCAATAAACACCATCCTATGCGAAAGAGGAAATAAAATAAAGAGCCAACTCATATATAAAATAAAAGATCCAACATATATCGATTTAATAACAAACTATGAAGGCACACAAGATCACAACTGGTTCAGAAAACCAATAATAATATTAAATAAAGACAAACCTCCTCCCATATTTACAACCCTTGCCGCTGTTTAACAAACACATAATAAATACACCAATAAATAAGTAGTCATTGACAGTAACAATGATAATTTGCAAGGTGGACTACCCGCCACCTTTTTACACTCCTACTTCCTTTCATAATTTCATCCATACTTACCTCCTCTCCTTTATTCTTCTATTTTCCATCTCTTTCTATCCCCCACAAAAGCAAAAGCAAATCCAATATATCTCAATAGTGTGAATCATCCTGATGTTGAGGTCACATATGTAACCATTCAGTGTAACATGTTATCAGCAATAAGTGTAGCATGTATTTACAGGCACCCAAAGGCCAATGCTGAATCATTTGATTACCTGAATAGCACACTGCAATTACTTTGCCTCAGTAAGAAAAAAATGTATGTATTTGGTGATTTGAATGATAACAAATAAAATAAGTAAAATATTAAGTAATAATAAACTAAAACAACTAATCGATAAGCCTACAAGAATAACAGGCACATCTCGGACTCTATTGGATGTAATAATTACAAACAACAAAAGCCTTGTTATGTCACATGATGTTCTTCCTTATTCAATTGAGGATCATGAACTCATCTCAGCCAAGCTTAATATAACTAAACCTAAGAAACAACGAGTATTCCGGACCTTCCAACACCTTGCCAATTATTCAAAGGATAATCTCTGCACATCCCTTATTGCAAAATCAAATAATTAAATGAAATAACACTAACAGACGATGTGAACGCACAATTAGAAATTTTCAATGGGACATTTAATCAGTGTCTTGATGATGTCGCTCCTTTTGTCACGAAAGAAATCCGACGACCCTTTGCACCTTGCTGAATTATGAGGTTCGTGCCTCAATTGTTGAAATAAAATAGCCTACATGCAACATTAAAACTAATATTGTAATATATAGGTGCAACAAGTACTTAAGAATAAAAAGAAAGAACTCAGAATCTCTATCGATAAGACAAAAGTAAAATTTTATCTTAATTAACTAAATAAGGATAAAGGAAATATAGCTGGCACATGGAGAACAATAAGAGACATTATACCTAACCAAGATTCTTCCAATGTATATAAATACGATAACTTGCAAGAAAAGACCGAAGAATTTAACAATTT
>JAXIVD010004070.1:0-7500 GCA_036785275.1 Cancer borealis
GTAGGAAGGAAGGAAGGAAGGAAGGAAGGAAGGAAGGAAGGAAGGAAGGAAGGAAGGAAGGAAGGAAGGAAGGAAGGAAGGAAGGAAGGAAGAAAATTTATCATGAGGCTCAGGGGTGATGCAAGGATGTGTTTTACTTATGTATGTGTATTGATATGTGTGTATGTGTGTGTGTATGTGTATGGGTGAAAACAATTAACAGCTACGCAAAGAATAATGTTGCTAAAACGACCTTGTTATAACACACACACACACACACACACACACACACACATACAAAAATAAATAAAATAAAATAAAATAAATAAATAAATAAAATCATACTAGTCATTTAATTGTCTATAATAATAATAATAATAATAATAATAATAATAATAATAATAAATGAAAAATAAGAACAATGATAATAACACCAACACTAATTAAGACTCATTAACACCTGCCACCCTTCCCACAGGTGTGTTCTCCCCCAGGTGTGCCCTAGCCTCAGGTCTGTACCCCAGGCTGTGGGCGGCTCAGAGGACAGTCAGCACCCACACCTCCTCCCTCCACCCACTCCATCCCAGCACTTTCTACTCCCACGGCTACGTCCTCACCTACACCAACGCCACACAGGCTTACTTGGATCAGGTTAGTAGTGATAGTGATGCTCTTATCATTATTATTATTATTACTATTATTATTATTATTGTTATCCGTGGTGGGGGCTGCAAGAATACTACCACTGTGTTCCCTGCGTATATTTTTAAAAGAATAAATAAATAAAATAAAAATAATAATAATAATAATAAAAAAAAAAATAAAGAAATAAAGAAATAAAGAAATAAAAAAAAAAAAAAAAAAAAAAAAAAAAAAAAAAAAAAAAAAAAAAAGGACGGGGCGAGGTGTCTGAAGCCCCGCCTTTGTATACTCTATGAAAAGACAAGGTGAATAAGGAGAAGGAAGAGCTAAGTATCTCTAAACCCTAAATGCCTTGTCTTAACAAACCACCAGCAGGTATACAAATATATTAATTATTATCATTATTTGTGGTTGGAGTAGAAGTATTGGTCTAATGTTCCTTTTACAGCTGATAAAGGATATTTGTATGATGATAAAAAAGGAAAATCTGTCTCTCCCCCCAGGCCAGCCGTGCGGGCATGTTGGAAAACACACACTGGCTGCTACTGGTCACACCTTCATCCACACCCGACCTTCTCGCACACATTAACAACCTCAACTTCTTCATTAACTCTGACCTGCTTTATGCCTCCTACAACACCTGTCCAACCCTGATCAAGGTGAGACCAGGTAGATAATAGATGAATGCCAATATATCTCCTCATTAAACCATCACACCTGTTCTTGTATACTAACGATGGAAGGTGATACTTTATACCTATATGTTCTTGTTTCCTACAGGTGATGGGGGCGTACCGGGTGGGGCTGAGGAGCGGGGTGATAGTGGAGGCGGGTGGAGAGTGGACGCCAGGGAAGGGGTACACACCAGCCTCCTCCATAAGCAGGATTGACAGGCGTAGTGACTTTCAAGGATATCCTATGAAGGGTGTGGGTGTTAAGGTAGGTGTTGAGAGGAAGAAAGAAAGAGAGAAATAATAATAATATAGGATGTTTCGGATAAGCAGGGGTGGGCAATCGGATTCGGAAGTCCGATTATCCGATTAATCGGACTCGCATTTTCGAATCGGACTAACCCCCGCCAAAAGAATCGGATAATCGCAATCGGACTGCCGAAAATTTAAAGCGATTTGCGATTAATCCAGGTCGACATCGTCTTTGTATTTTCGCAATAGCAGTTTCTTAATAAATTTTTCTATATTTTTCTCAAGTAAATATTTTTTCGCTTTATTCTATTCACATTAGTATTTTCTCTATAATATAATGCGCTAAATATCATGATTAATTATTAAATCATATAAATTATAATAAAAAGGTTATATTTTACAAGTATAAAGTTGGTATAATACGTGTTTAGTTCTGGTTTTTCGTACGCGTCTCATCGGTTAAGTGACGCGCCGCACCAGTTTAGAGCCAGTCGTCGTGAGAGGAAGTGCTGCTGCTGCTGCTAGGGCAAAAAAGCATTAAATTCCCTTTAGAAACATTGAAAATAGCTTTAAAAACATTGAATCGCTTTTAAAAATATCGAATCGCTTTTAAAAACTTTAATCGAAATCGGATAATCGGATAATCGCTAATCGGACTTAGATTTTTTGGCAACCGAATCGGATAATCGAATCGGACTTGATGAGCTGGCGAATCGGTAATCGCTAATCGGACTTCAATTTTTTCGAATCGCGCCCACCTCTGGGGATAAGTACAGTATAATAGGTTTCTCGGATAGTTGTGTGTAGGACTGTATTTTGTTGTGATTTCAGGTGTTTGAGTTCATGTCGACCTACTTGGGTGGAAACAACATTACCGGGTTCGTCGGAGATATCGTCACTGTACTCAAATGCACTCATAATTTCTCGTAAGTTCCCTTCCCCTTCGTGCAGGACTGGATGTGAAAAAAGTGATATCTAGATGACTGGTATAAATGCTATGTTTCTGAAAGTGTTTATTCGTATTGCATTCCTTTCCCTTATCAAACGTAATATTTCGTAAACCTTAGCATGCAATGTAAAAAAAAAACGTGTAAGATTTATACTCGTGATAGAAAGAAGGGAAGAGCAAGGGAGAGACAAATTACTGCACTTTCCCCTTTCCTTTCCCTCCTTCAGGTTGAGTTTTAATACGCTGAAGGGATACGCCTACGGGAAGCTGAAGGAAGGTACAAGCAATGAATGGACGGGCATGGTGGGAGAACTGCAGTCTGGGGAAGCTGACCTCACTATCTCAGAGTTATCCATCACCAAGGAGAGACAAGAGGTGGTCACATACACCCAGCCTATCTACATTATCAGGTAAGGGACACAGGTAATGATCAAGCAATGCATCAAAGAAGGCACGAGCAATGCATTCAAAGGTTGACGATGAGTGAAACGAAAATTCATGGATGTCTGAAAAAAGACAATTGAGAATGTACGTATTGAAATGAATAAGATAGTGATTGATGTAGATATGCACTTAAGGATTAATTTGGAACTATGTACTAACTTAATAATTACTGGAGGTGAATATTTACGTAAATGATGAACACGTAACATAACTCAGTCACCATCAAACAATCATATAAATAAAATAATTAAAACAAAAGACAATAAAGATATAAGTATACACATACAAAAACACAGTAACAAATAAATAATGAACCACCAAACAAAAATCACATTAATACTCACACACACACATCCTCCCCACAGCCGCAAGCTCTTCGTGGCCACCTACGAGGACTTCACCAAGAAGATGCTGGCCTACACCACGCCCATGGACACTGGTATCTACTGGTGCATCATGGTCAACATGGTGGGTCTGGCCGGCGTCCTCTTCTTCATCGAGAGACTCCAACGCCGCTTCATGCCCTTGGAGGAGGAGCCCGTCAGCATGGGGGTGGCCTGCTGGTACATGGTGTCCGCTATCCTGCAGCAGGGTGAGTACCACAGCCTGTACGGGGGAAGGGGTGGTTAGTGTGGTGTGGTGTGGTGGTGTTGGTGTAGGTGTGTGAGGTAGTGTGTAATGGGTGAGGTTATGTTATCAGTATTCCTAGTAGTGATGATGGTAACAATAAATATATAGTGAAAATTTGGGGAATGGTATGAGAAATGTATTGAACTAACTTTGTATCCTTTTTTCCCCCTTCCTCCTGCTCTTCCACCTCCTTCAGGGTCCGACACTTGCCCAATCAGCATCTCAGCGCGGACCATCTTCTGGGTTGGGTACAGTGTCTCCCTCATTGTTTACACCTCCTACGCTGCCACCCTGGTCTCCCACCTCGCCGTGGAGCAGCCAGCAGCTCTACCCTTCAGCAACCTGCGGGAACTGTCCAAGCAGCCGGGGTGGGACGCAGGGTGCAATAACAACGACCTCTTCCAAGTGACAGCCTCGGTGGGTGATTCTTAGTCTAGGTGAAGCATGTGAGGGAAACCATTAATTACTATGCTACATGGCTGTATGAAAAATTAATCAGGAATAAATTATCTGTATTATCTCTAACTCTAGATATGATGTCTTTATAACTAAACACGGTGTAGATCATACTGTCAGTTGTGTGATGATATGATAACCTGCCCTTACTTCCTCCTGCCTGGGATCAGCAAACGTGTGTGGGCTCCCAGACTGAGGAGTGCCGTGTGCTGCGTGAGGCTTGGCAGAAGGTGGTGCTGAGGTCACCAAACAACTTGGTGAACTCCTACACTGAGGGTCTAGAGAAGGTCCTGCGTGGTGAGTCCTTCTTGAACTCCTTTCATGTGTTGTGTTGGTGGCACCTTTCACCATAACCACTGATCCTGAACTCATCAGATGAAGCAAAATATTACCCAGAATCTGTCCTTAGCTCACAAGATGCATTAGTCAGTCTTCGTCAAGGCAGGGAAGGTACAACTAGAAATCTGTTGCATAAATAAGCATTCCATCTAAATCCTTCCTCGGGTAACCAAAAATATCAATTATGATTTTTTCATCAATACATAAAAGTATTAAGTAGATTCCTTATTGAGGTACAAAAAAATCACTACCCACATACCTTCACCAGGTCAGTATAACTATTACTTAACATATTTTCATCAGGTTAACAAACTGTACTTTGGCAGGTAAGTATGTGTTTATAGGAGTGGACGTCACCACCAACAACTACATCCGCGCCCTTCCTCCCGGGGACTCCTGCAGGATCAAGGAGCTGCCAGGACGCTACATCACAGGAGGCATCGCCATCGGACTACAGAAACACTCCCCATTCAGGAAAATATTTGACCACAGGTATGTGTGTGTGTGCAGCATCCTCATGTCCTTCTATTCATAAATATTCTCCTCTTTCTCCTTAATAACGTCTACTTAAGTATACATGTATTGAAAAAGGTTGACTGCCACCAGTTGTATTAGAAAATATGTTGATACCAGCAGTACCACGGTCGGTTACCACGTGTTCTGAGTTGGGATAGCGATGATGCTGGAGGTCTTGGTTGAAACACACACGGCTTTGATATAGATGGTATATTAAACACACGACGATGTAAATACAGAACAGTGACTATCCCTTAGCCTACCTTGAGAGAGAGGACGCACGACTTGCTGATGGTAGCCAGCTGAGAAGATTATGAGCTACTTGTTGATGTGAAAGCCGGGCTGAGAAATGAATGAGAGACTGAGTGAAGGTGGGAGCCCGGGAAGGTGCGAGGGGTGGAGCCTAGGGTCGCGCGGTCAGAATGCACGACTATGATTGGGCCGGAGTGACCCAGGGAGTGAAGTCACGGGAACAAGTTTTCTGATTGGAAGCGGCACGTGGGCCGTGGGCCGGCTTTGACCTGACGCTCCGACTGGAATGTGAATTCTAGAAAAATTCCCTTACTCTCTCACACACTCTCATCTCTCTCTCCCTCTCGGCTAGAAACAATGAATAACTTAAAACTAATGTTAACAATGATATACAGATATGATACAAATACTTCCCCCTTGGAAACATATGTCCTCGTATGTCGAGTTAAAGAATACAAACAGAGAGGGGGGGACGATGAAATACATTGAACAATACAATTTCACAATACGAATACACAATACACAATAGAAACATAATACATGAACAAGACCATGATGTAACCTTTACATAGATATATATACATAATTTATACAGGAGTTGGACAGGGATGAAAGGAAAGATGAAAGAGATGGCTAATAGACTGGGCGAGACCGGAGCTGATATTTTGGTGAGGATGAGATGGGGGGTGAAGGTGGCTGACTTTTAACAATGTCAGGAGCATTTTCTGGTAGTGGAGATGCAGGTTCGACATCGAAACCACGATCGACCCTTTTGAGATGGTCTCTATGAACAAAATTCTCACTGCCTGAACTTAGGTTTCTGAGTTTTACTTTATGACCGGCCATCTTATCGATTACGCGGTGATGTCTGTTGAATCGGGGGTCGAGTTTAGAGTGGCGGTCTTGGACTTTGGTGAACACGATGTCACCAACCTCGATTTTGTGCGGTTTAGCGCGCTGATGCTGTTTATGAAGCATAGACTCCTGAGAGTCGGTAAGTCTGTCACGGATGGACATATGAATGCGCCGGAAGGCTGAGACGTGATTCTGAACGTAATCGTCAACGTTGTATAGAGGACGAGGGTCAGAGGAGAGAAACTCATATGGGAGTCTTTTGTCAGAGCCGTATAAAATGAAGTGTGGAGACTCGTTGATAGATGAGTGAATCACAGCGTTAAGAGAGCATGCGACTAGGGGAATGTGATCATCCCATGAAAAGCTTGAATCAGCAATGAAGTGTAAGATGTCGAGAATTCGACGGTTTGCTCTTTCGACTTTACCCTTTGCTTGAGGGGAATATGGAACACTGTTGCACTTTTTGATTTGAAATGACTCGCAAACAGCCTTTAGGATGGCATTGTTGAACTCGGTTCCATTATCTGATAGTAGTACTTTAGGAGACACATACCGGCATATGACTTCATCTATCAGTGCTCGTGCAACTGAACGTGCAGATTTGTCTTTGAGAGGAACCAAGATACTGAAGCGTGAAAAGCTATCGATACAGACGAGCAAATAGTGAAAACTGTTCTCCGTCAAAGGGAGTTTTAAAATGTCGACTGACAGGCTGTTCCAAGGCGCATGAGGGATAGGGTATGGGAGGTTCGGAGACTCATGATGGAGAGAGGGACGATGCTCAGCGCATGAAGCGCATAAGAGACAATGACGGGTGATGTCTTTCCTCATGGAAGGCCAGATATATGATCTTTGAGCCTGTTTGAATGCTCTATCTTTGCCTGGGCGACCGGCAAGAGGGGAGTCACGAACGTGATATAAAATAAAAGGGACAAAGGCTTCTGGAATGACAAGCTGAGATGCATGATGTAATGAGTCATCCTCGGAAATGACAGAACTAGATTTATAGAGGACATCGTCTCAAAGCAGAAAGGAATCTGGGGAGAATAGCAAGCTTGGAAGGTTACTGGCATCACCTGATTCAAGATAATAAATGAGACGTTTGCAGAATTGATCAGACCTTTGAAGGGATTTGACTTCCTCAAGAGTGGGAAGTGACTGTGAGGGTGCGAGCAGACTGACAGGAGCGACATGACGGGACAGAGCGTCAGCAACAGAATTAGCTTTACCTGGGATGTACGCAAATGAAGGACCGTACTCTTGAACAGTGACCATCCCTTAGCCTGCCTTGAGAGAGAGTACGCACGACTTGTTGATGGTAGCGAGCTGAGAAAATGAGCTACTTGTCGATGTGAAAGCCGGGCTGAGAGTGACCCGGGGAGTGAAGTCACGGGAACAAGCTTTCTGATTGGAAGCGGCACGTGGGCCGTAGGCTGACTTTGACCTGACGCTCCGACTGGAATGTGAATTCTAGGAAAATTCCCTTACCCTCTCACACACACTCATCTCTCTCTC
>JAXIVD010004070.1:15000-37500 GCA_036785275.1 Cancer borealis
AAAGATGTCCATTCTGGAGGACCTCACCTCCTCAAGGTGAATAATTTCATCTGATGCAACCTGTGGCAAATAAGATTAAATATAAAGTAATGGTGAAGAACTAGAGATTAATGGGTGTGTGATAACCCCAAATAGTCTCTTCCTGATCCAGGATTTAAACCTGGAACCTCTCGGCTGTGAGCCAAACACACACTAATCCTTACACCACTGGGTCATTAACTACACAGTATTACAGTTATACCAGGCAGTATGAAACAATGAAACAATTACCAAGCTCCTCATGGTATCAGAAGAGTTTAAAATCTGAATTTTGACTGCATCACTTTTCATGTAGGTTATGGCATCCAATATGGGTCCCGCCCCTCTTCCTCTCCTGATTCGTCTCCGCTGCCTTACTTGTAGAGGTGAAAGCTCAATCTGAAGCAGGTCACTGGGTTCAAAAGCTGCACATTTGACCTTCACTATTAAGGTAAATTTAATGCATGATCAAAGCACTGGTTTAAAAAGTTGTAATACATTTATGCATCTGTACCTGTATTTGACTTTGAATTGATAGGTTTGGGTGTACTTCTAAATCTTATGACTACTAACGTATTATTACAAAATATCTCCACAGAAAATATTTAAGTAAGTATAACATTTTAATAATAAACAAGACTATACTATGAGATACAGACCAATGATGAAATAAATTATACAAAAAGAAATCTATCCACACATCACTAATTGTAAGTAAGTTAACACTATCACACCATTACTTGGCTTATAATGAACCAAAATGGACTTAATAATGATCAAAAGATACAAAGCCCCTCCACAAAACAATGTCTCAGGACTTTCCCGAGTTTAAGTTTAAGAAAAGTAAGAAAACTGAGAAAAAACTGAGCTATATTCAATTTTAACTATTTATAATTAAACCCAGTAGTGTGATAGTATTGAGTGTTACCTGTGAAGGTTGCTCGTCCGAGGGTTGAGGCTCAGGATGGGGTTGAGGGAGTGGGGAAGGTGGTGGTGGTTGAGCAGCAGGAACACCTGACTCCTCCAAGGCGGGAGGCTCTAGTGGTGCCTCTTCAACCACACTTATCAACACAAATAACCATCAGTACTTGAGGTCACCTTCATAACATGCAACATTTCAAATCATACATTGTTTGTACTCATCCATAGGAAACGTACAGTAGAAAGAATTAGTGGCAATGACCAATAGTAAGTTGCATTGATCTCTTAGCAAGTAGTGTTATAAATTTGCATTAAATATAAATAAGATAATAGAGAGTTAAGGCCAAATTTGTGTCATGAGAATTGACAAATGAGTGAAGAAAAGTCTCTATGTATATTGAAAAATGTTTTGCTGCTGCAGGTGTGTACATGGATGACCAGACATACGCACGCACACACATGTAGGCTACTTGTGTGAGGTTACAAGGTCACAACTCCTTGGCCAGTGGTGTTAAGTGTAGTTTCAGATGCAGAGGAGTAAAGATAACTCAGGAAACAACCTTATACACCTAACACTTACATTGGTAATAGTTGTTGTGGATCCTGTTGTGGCACTGTAAATATAACACCATTATTTGCTGATATCATTATGGGATGGAGACAAACATGAATTACTGATTCTTCAACACAAACTTTCAAACATAAACGAAACAGCTGGTTGTGAGCCATAAATAAAAGTAAAAACATACTGCTTCATACTAATAAAAACAAATCATCTTCCAATATGAATTAATTTCAATTGATAAAGTTGCTTAAAATCAAATACACACATACTAAAAAAGACAATAATCTCTCATTGCTACTAAAACATAAATTGTGTACACATACTAATGTAGTCTACAAAACAGACATGGAATTCACAAAGACCATTACACATGCAAAGCTAAACATTAAAAAAAAAAAAAAATAAATAAATAAATAAATATATATATATATATATATATATATATATATATATATATATATATATATATATATATATATATATATATATATATATATATATAAGTAAAACGCACACAAATAACTACACATACAATTACAACCATCTGTTACACTTTCTATTCTACACACAGAGTTAAGTTGGACTCCCGAGGCTCAAGGAATCACAGGAAAGAGGCTGGACTGCTGCAAACTCACAACACTAACACTAAAATTCATCCTGGGAATAATGGGTTTAAGGCTATTACTCATTACTAAATCTTAACTTGTAGTTGTCTGTCTTATATAATATTATTTCATGTTTGAAAATTACAGCAAGTAAGATCAAAATTGAGAATGCATTTAATCTGCATCAAGATCTAATTGAGCAGACCAGCCACTTTCCATGAGACTGTCACCTCTGAAGCCGAGCTCAGACACACAACTAAGTATTATTATCTTTTGTTCAAATTGTGGATAAAGTTGTTAGTGCAAACTTACAGATTTCAGTGGGTGCTTCAGTCACTTCCCTCTCCATCCTCTAAAATAAAATCAAGCAGAAAAAAAACAAATATACCTAAAAACATGCATTGTCAACAAGTTTTTTCTCTCTCCCAATCAAGAATTAGTAAAGCAACATTCCAGAGTTTACAAGTAAGGGATGAAAGAGTGAAGATAATGGTTAACTCTTGCATTAGGTAGATGGACAGAGTAGGGATGAGAAGAAGTAAAAAGGCTTATGCAGTGAGGCCGCAGGAAGGGTGGAGGCATGCAGTTAGCAAGTTCAGAAGAGCAGTCAGCATAAAAATAGCAGAAGAAAAGAGACAAAGATGCAACATTGCGTCAGTGACTTAAATAATCAAGACAGTCAGTTGTATGGTTTGAAAAGACATATGGTCCAATTCACAAAGCCAAATGTTCCTCCTCTTCATATGCTGACCATGCATAGTATTGAGTGTCATGTTAAATCCAATATTAATGTGAGAAATGGAGTCACAGGTAATGAGGATGCAGTGTATAATGGTAAGGCTGTAGCAGTACTCACCGCTTCACCATCCGTCTCCGAACTCATTCCATTCATATCCTCCCAGTCAAGCAAGGTCAGCCCCAATAAGGCTTCCTCGTGGGTTGCGCTTCGGGCCCGCTCAGCCATGTACTGGGAAGGCAGAAACATTACCACTATAAACATATGCTCTGATACGTACTGGGGAAAAAATATTACTATAAAGCTATCTAACCTGTTTTCAGTAGCCCTGTGGTGGAAGCTACAAGAATACTGCCGGCATAGTCAGTGTAGATTGTAAAAGGCAACAAAAGGGACAGAACGAGGGGACTGTGAACCTCTCTAAATGTCTACCACCTTTTAATATAGATAAATCTACTATTTTCTAAGTTCAATAATATCATGTACCACACCATATTTTACAGGTGAGAAAACATTGCACGACATACCAATCACTTCATGACTCAATCCTACTCAACTATTCCACTACTGCCTCCCATTTCCCAGGCTTGTACTACGCCTTAAGAGTGATCACCTGAGAACTTGGTGCCACATCTCCATCAAGTAAGGTGATGTCCTGCGTGCGGGCGCGAGGAGGACCTGATGTCCAGTCAATTTCATCACCATCCAAGGTATTCCAGTCCGGGACCATCAGTTCTGGGAAGGTGCTTTGTTAGATCATTTGAATTAGGTTAACTACAAATATATCCATAGAGTACTGCACATAACACCACGGAGGGCATGTCAGAGGCCTTACGAGCAGCCTTGGAAGTCTTGATATTGATGGTGGTCAAGGTTGGTGGTGGCATCAGATCACCTAACTTCACTCCTTTGCTATACTTGGTACTGTGGATGGCAGAACAACTATTACTATACACCACAACCCTACACACACACACACACACTGTAATACTGAAGCCAGCCAATAATATACCTGCAATTTATCTGCTTGTCAAACATTTTCATGACTCTTCTCTCCTTCTTTATGATCTTGAGCAGCTTTTTTACATCATCTGGAAATGAACAGACATACATACACACATTCCCTCTTACTATTATTGTAGAATATATATGAATGTATGTATATGAATGTATAGTCTTGGCTAACCCCCTTATAATGCTGAAAGGATAATGTCAACCTGATATGGATACAGATAGACAATTTTCAAACAACCCCCCAAAAAATATATATGTATAAGCATTAGAGTTGATAATTATCTCACCCAGGATGATGTCTGCCTGCATGTCTAGAAGCCTCAGAGCACCACTCATTGCCATGCTGGCCTTGAAATAAGTCCGATTCCTTGATGGGTCGTTGTGAAGACTGTCAATCACTGGCTTAAGGATATCACTGGAGGTGCAAAAATATCACATCAGATCAAGGTTCTTATCTACTAACAACACATGTGACTCACAACTACTGCCATACTCATAATCAATCATAAATATGCCCCATTGCAATTAAACATTACCCAAATTCACCTATTCAGTTATTCATTTATTATTAGAATTCCACCTTGCAACTCGAAAAAAAGAAAAAAAAAAGTTTTTTGTCAGCAGTGAGTCAGTCAGGGTATTAAGATCTTTCAATTAAAATACATGAATATCACAATACGTGTTATTCACTCACTCACTCTCTCTCTCTTTCTCTCTCTCAATATTCACCTATTCTTATAGTTCTCCACACACTTACCAGAATACAGGAATATTCACAATCATTATAGGCTTGCGTGTTTTAAAGTTCACCTTCAAAGAACCATTAGCTGCCTTCCACACTAGGGACACCTTACGGTCTTGAGGGTTGAATATGTACAAGTCTTCCATGACTCACACAGGATGATACCTGGGTGTATTAAAATTTCAAAACTAAATTAGTCAATAGAAACTATATTACCAGTGTGTGTGTGTGTGTGTGTTACCAAGCCTACAGTACGAGCCCCACTGATAAACTTATATCACACACACACACACATTCGTATTTCAATGGTTAGCCTCCCCACATCCCACCCTGCTAAGAATTTGTCATTAACTTGGAGTGGTTAGTGTTACGGGGAGTGTAATGGCTGACAATCACGGGTCCAGCGCGTGATCCTGAACCATGAACACGTAAAGCACTACATGCCAAGCTCCATAAGGCATTACATAATAATCCAGACACACCCAAGCTTAAATAACAGGTAGACATAGATAGGAATCGAACTAGACAGCCTTCCTAACACTTACGTCAAGCCGTGAACCTAGAAAAACTTAATTCCTATCTTATAGCTGCTGTTAATTACCCGTTCTAAGGTGACCTAATGATTGGGTTACTTCAAATGAGGGAGCATTGATGAGTTGTGAGGAATTAATAGCAACACAAAGCCATAACAGACAGAGTACAAGCGGGGCCTCAAGAAATATATTTGGGACGCCCTGGTACAAGTCTAAGCGAGACATATGCAGTTAGGATTGAGATCATTTCAGTACATTTCCGAACAAATATTGATCACCATAACCTATAGTATATTCCTATCACTGTAGTCTATGCCAACAAAGCAAAAAGAATGGGATTACTCACGGCAGTCGTAAAGAATAGACGGAGAGACAAAGGCATCCGCCGGGCGAAGATGCTGAGAATGAAGACATAGAGGGAGAGAAAGCGCGGGAACTTTCTTTTTTTTTTTTTGCCGCGAAATTAACAGGAAAGGAAAAGAGTGAGAAATATAAGTGAAAAGAAAAACGTGAGAAATAAAATGGAAAGGAAAAGTGCGGGAAAAAAAGGACATAAGAACATAGGAAAATAAGGAAGATGCTTAAGGTCAGTTAAGTGCACCAAACGCATTTGAAGAGCTTATTCAAAAAATGTTATACTCTACTTAACTTGACAGCTGCATATATTATATCAAGTATACATTGGAAACCTTCCCTTAATGGTACTGTATAATAGTTTTCTCTCTCGATTTCGCTACATGATTATCATAACTTTTCTTTCACTTTTATCCTCACTGATCAGTCTATTTTACCAATGCAAGAATTAAACAGCATCCTTACTCCATATCCTTCTCATAGGGAAACTGTTGATTTTCTTATGATAATGTGAATTGTTCTCTTCCTCCTATTCCCTTTTCCTTGTATCTATTCCTCTTTTCCCTATACCTTCCATTCTCTCTCTCTCTCTCTCTCTCTCTCTCTCTCTCTCTCTCTCTCTCTCTCTCTCTCTCTCTTTTAACTTACAACGTCTTCATGTCCACAGTCTTGTCTTGTACAGTAGGCTCCATCTCGTCTCCAACATTTGTATCTGTACCTTGTATCTTGTCTTGAAAAGTTTTTTTTTTTTGGTGCAAAGTAATATTCCTCCACTTGGCGCCCACTTAGATATCCCGAATTTCATTCCTTACATTTTCATTACCTTCAGTCACGTTCCTTCCTGAACTTGTTTCATAGTGGTTATACTTCCGATGGTATATACATAAAAGAAAACCTTTATATTACTCATCTTAAATTGATCCATCCATTGTTATTCCACCTTTTTTGCCTCTTGTATAGTAATCCTTAGATTAGTTTTGTCCTTATTACACCTTTCAGAGGCCCTTCCATGCAATACAAATTTCCATTTCAAGTCTCAGCTACTTAAGAACATAAGAATTGATGAGACTGCAAGAGGCCAGTTAATGACCTACACGAGGCAGTTAATTTTCCTCCACCCTTGGAATAATCCAATATTCATCCATCCCATCTGTCATCCCTATCCATACTCTGATCCAACCGTCTTTAAAAGCTACCTATATTGACTCACCACTTACTACCTGTCTACCCAGCCTATTCCAATCGTTCACGACTCTGTTGATGAACCAATATCTACCTAGGTCTGTCCTGAATCTAAGTTTTTGTTTGCTTGTACCCATTCCCACGTATCCTATGACTCCTATCCTGACTACTAAGTTCTAAAACCTGATCCAATGTTTCCACACAATCAGATTACACTGCCTGGCGTCAGCTGAGTGTGTGTATCTAGGGATGTGCACCTATCCGGTATACCGATATATCGGTATTACAGGCATTAGAAGCCCTTCGGTATGCCGATGTTTTTGACGATTTTTGCCGATTCATCATCCTGTCAGCCCTTCGGCCCACCATAACACACTCACAACACAACACACTCGCCTTCATCTCTATCCTTGTAAATCACCACGTCCTAACACTTCTTTTACTGTACCTAACACGCTATAATTAACATTCTTGGATGTAAACAAATAATTATCGTGTTTTTTCAAATTTTTTAATTGTTTTTTTCTTTTTTCTTTTTTCTATGGCTTATTTAGGCTTTACTTTCGGTTTGAATATATTTTATATATTCTATTCTATGGTTTATATTGATTTAATTTAATTATTATTGCTTTATTCTATATATCGATTTTATGATTGACCTTAGAAATAAAAAATTTTCGTGCAATAATTACGAATCAAATATAACAAATGTTTATGAAGGGAACGGTTAGGTGTTTCAGACGATTTTTTAAAGGATATATAATTACTTTCCTGTGTATAATAAAAATCTCAATTTTGGTTTTGTACATACGTGACTCACCAGCCAACGTGTGGTGCCCGGGGGGGGGGGGGGGGGGCTGGTTTGGTTCAGAAGTACGTTATTTATTTAAATGATGTTATTGCTTGATTAATTTCTTTACCTAATTAATTTGTTTTACTTTCACTTCACTACTGAAGGACCACCAGTGTGGTGCCTTGTCATTAAATTAACTTCGAATGGGGAACTCTCATGGCAATTAAAAAGATATTTACTTTGATTAATTATATTTATTAATGGTCCCTGATGTTGGATATTTCCCTGAATATTAAGAAAAGAAAGCTGCCACCACCCCCAAAGGTTTAATGAGAATTAGGGGATTCTCAGGGAATTTAGTTTCTTCCTAAAGGGAAGTTAAAATATTCGAAAGATAAAATAATTACTACCAGGGAAATATAGGTGACCAATGAAAAGAAAAGGGGAACTGATTTAACAATTTAGTTATTTGGTAGAGTGGACTGAGTTTCAATAAGGCACATGGATTCGTGGATTTGTTTCATATCCTTTTTCAAGAGTGTTGAGCACCTCCCACATTAACCTTACCACACCAACGGAGGTTAGTATTAACACAGAATCACTTTCTCAGATTTTACTTGAGTTATTTATTTAATGTATACTTTGAATATCACAGGCTGATCATTGAGTCTTAGAAACACGGCTTAGTTATAGTATCAGACAACTTAATGGCTCATGGCAGAAAAACATCATCTTCCTCAAAAAGAAAATAAATACAGAGTTGGCAATACTTATCTCACCTCGAGATACCAAACTCTTCACACATTACAAATTATACCCTTGACTCCCTTCCCTGAAAAATATCACCTTAAAAATGTTATAATTTTGTAACTGGGCCTGAGAACAGTTAAAGAACCTTTTCTCAGGGGATTTCCGAAAGTAAGGTGATCTCAATGTTTCTGTTTATGCATACATAGTATAATTCTTCCTCCCTAAGTAGGAATACGCGATTTCTATTCCTGAATACATGGGCTGGGTCTATCAGACCGTCTTACGTGACACATAGTTTCCTAAAGCTTAACTTGGAAATTTGGCAGTGGCTTTCTAGCCGTTCATTTATCTACAAAATAAAAGAAAGTAAATGAGAAATTGGTGTAACTGTCGTGGAGGCATTCTTTCCCTGTGAACGCAATCAACGTTGAACCCCGAGTCAGTATAATTCACTTCCTTAACTCAGAAGTTAATACACAGTCACAATAACATAGAAATTACCGTGAAAAATATATATTGTACACCATGAAATATTTTGTAGGGAATAGGGGACCATGCGGTTTTGAAACCACGTTGTCCTTCTTTAAGAGAAGGAAATTGGTATTATCCACTTATAATAGATCTCAATAGGGGTTTATATATATTGTCAGGTTACTGGGGAAGAATATGGATTATATATTAATGGTGAGAGGCATTGAATTTCACAAATATTGAGGGATTTCGAGAGCGATGTCACTCACCTGTGAACGCAATCAACGTTGAACCCCGAGTGACGCTCTCTGGGAAAAAGGCGGGAGATGAGAAGGGGGAAGGGGGGTTTCGAGGATATTCCTCCTTTGATCTTATTATTAATTGATTATTGAGACGTGAAATAGTTATCAGTTTATAGGAAATTAATTTTTACGCTAAATAAGTGACATTTAGATATCTATTGAACCTGATCTCTGGATTAATATATAGGGGAAAATTTTGGTCTACGTGACTTTTTGCACGTCGACGAGCCCCGGGGCATGATCACCTCATATGATGCAATATTACGTCATTCTTAACAAAGTTTTGTGGGAAGATAACTAAGTAGGTTAATTATATTAGACTATGGAGAGCATTTTGACAAGTTAATAACTATTAATGGGGATTAGATTATGATATTAATTTCTTTCCATAGAAAACTGTCTGATGGGAGGGGTTGACTGCATAGGATTTGAAAGTTTGGAGAAACAATTCTAATATAAACATTAATATAAACATATAGTATAAAATTATGAATGATATGTGAGTAAAAACATTTATATAATGCAGTATCCCCTTGGGAATACAGGATCTAAGGGCAGACTAAACAAAACAAAAAGGTACATTCAGTAGGCCTATTTGAGATTAAATTGGAGGCATCACAAACGCACGGCCGCCACCTAATCGGTACCTGTTGAAACTTGTTCATGTTCTTATATTAGGTTACTTACGCTTAATAGGTAATGTTTTCTTTATATCCTTCCACTATTAATGGTGAAGAATAATGTGTTACTGCTCTTTCATCCTTCAAAAAGACATGTAGAGGAGCAAGGAAAGTTTAAAACGAAGATCCTGTCGGCTGTCAGCGGTCACAAGAAGATCTGTTATGTTATGTTCTATCAAATTACACTTGATAGGCACTGTTTTCTTTATATCTTTCCACTATACATGGTGAAAAATAATGTATTACTGCTCCTCCATCCCTCAAAATAACAAGTAGAGGAACAGAGAAGGTTTAAAAAGAAGAAATATTATCACCGGGTTAGAGGTCCTGTCTGGGTGGTAGCGGTGCAATGACTTCCTTCCTCCTTGCTCCCTCCCTCCCTTCCTTCCTTCCCGCCTCGCTAACGACTGCTTTCATTAGCCTGTGTTTCTCACTCTCTCTCATGCTACGTATAAATAAAAAAATAATAAATAAAGAGAAAGACCAAATTAAACACTACCTCCTGTGTGCAACTTCCAACCTTTGGGTTCATGTCACGTCCCTCTCACTAAATATTTACTGAATATCTTACTCAATATTCTTTGTAGTACAAAAATGTTTTCCTGTATTATAATTTGTTATTGTGTGTTTGTGTTTGTGTGTGTGTGTGTGTGTGTGTGTGTGTGTGTGTGTGTGTGTGTGTGTGTGTGTATATATACATATATATATATATATATATATATATATATATATATATATATATATATATATATATTTTTTTTTTTTTTTTTTTTTTTTTTATATATATATATATTTTTTTTTTTTTTGTGTATGATTTGATACTTCAATTGTATTTGTTTATTCATAATCTGTTAATTATTTTCTAGTAATTTATAAGTTATTTCTCATGTATTACTGTCTGCTTGAAAAGCTCTGCATATTATACAGGTTGGTCTTCTAAATTGTTAATTAACATTACTGTATTTTCTGGGCCATTATTAAATGTTTCAAATGTTTCTCAATCACAGTTCCTTAATTAATACTCAATGCTACAGCACTAACAGGTATAAGTAAAACTTTATCTCCGTATGAAAGTATTATATTTACAAACTTGGATGTAAATACTTATCAAGTTTCACTGTCCGGCTCTAAATTATTGGTCATCTATAGCCTATATATACATTCACCAATATCTATGTTATTTACATATAAAGTTGCAGGTACTGAGGCTTGTATAACATATACTGGGTAATAGAAAACCTTTTTATACTCATTACAAAAACAATTAATATGTAATCCATCAGTTAACTTCGTAAACTGAAAAATAACCAAATAATATACATGTTTTTTTATAAAGCTTATTGAAACCGATATGAAGTAAATAAATGGATATCTTAACTCAAAACCCAAAATGAAAAGGAACATCCATCTCTATTCTGACAGCATGGCCAAGAATACTTGTCTTCCAATGAGGTATTCCCTATTGAGGGTCTGCACTGCTCGCTGGGCATCCTGTGGGGTCCTGAAGCACACTCGGGCATCAGCGGTGGGCTGGTTGAACTCGTTGTACCGTCGGATGATGTTCTCCGGCCGCAGCTCGGGGAAGTTACGGAAAAGGTGGAGGATGTCTTCAGTTGTGGCCCGGTACGGAACATTGCCCAGGGAGATCACACATCCTGGCTTGCCAAACTCCTCTGGGGTGATGGCTGTGCCCATGACTTCTCCACTGTTAGGGGTGGTGTCTACTGGGTCCCTCAGTAGTGGAACAGAGGTTCTCATCCGGCCAAAGCTTGCATCAGCTGGTCCTCGCATCCCAGATACCCCCATAGGCATCCTGGCCATGAAGGGGCGGAAGGCTCGGGGTCCTCCTGGGAACTGTCCCATTACAGCACCGCGGTAAGGGGGCTGACCCACCATGCTGGGTGTTGCAAAGCCCTGCATCTGATCCTGCCCAGAACCCAAAATAGATGGGGCTTCCTCCTGGCTAAGACTGTCTTTGTTGTCCTCTTGACTGTTGCGGTTACTCTGTGATGACTCTTTCTTGGATACAGAGTCTTCCTTGTTGTCATTGGTGGCTAGACCTTCAGGTTTTGCATTAAATGATGTATCTCCAGTTTTTTGTCCCTTGCGTATCAGCTCCAGAGGATCAAATGGCAGGCCCATTGTCACCATTACAAGAGGCTTAGCTATCAATTCAATATCCACTTTAACCTTTGAAAGCTGCTGCTGACTCTTCCCCACAGCCTTTCGAGCATCTTCTATCAACGGGAATATCACATACACCTGACGTGCTCCTTTCCCATCAGGATCACAGAAGTGGAAGCGTTCTGGCACCAGCCCCTCGTCACTGAAGAAGTCCCGGATGTTGGCCTCCGTGGTGTCTTTTGGTACTCCTTTCATTACCACAGAGTCAGTGAGAAGGTCGGCTCCCATTGGCTGGTGTTTACTAGTCTCATCTGCATTCTTATCCAGCTTTTTCTCCTCAATCTTTTTCTTGTCTTTCCCTGATTGACCATTGCTCTGAGGTGAACCTTTGCTTTTACTTGCTACTGCCATGGCATCAGGGGGACACATTTCCACAATGAGATTATTATGATCACCACCAGAGTTGCTGAGGATAGTGACAGCATGGTGAGCCGCATCTGCAGTGCTAAGTTTCACAAAGCATCTTCCTTTGTCCTGCTCTATGAAAATATCCATCACATGAAACTGGCCAAAGAACTGGACAATCTCATTCTCTGTACATGTTGTGGGAATACCAGTCACACATACACAGGTGCTTTCAGGCCAAGAATGGTTGTCAGTTGTGGGTTGAGAAGACCTGCCACCAGGAGGGAACATCTTCATCTGGTTAGTATCATTTGCTGTCTCATAATGGGACTCACTTGTTAGCACCACCTCCACTTTGCTGTCAAAAATATAACTACCAGAGCACCTCAGAGCTCTCTGGGCATCTCTGGGTGAGGAGAACTGTAAAAGAGCTATGTCAATTCTGTTGCCATGCTCATCAGATAGTAGCTTGATTCCTGTTTTTGGCACATAGATGCCATGGAAGAATTCTCTTATTGCACGATAGGAGGCACCAATGGGTACATTGCGGAGTTCAACACTGGCTGATTCCTCCATCCAGTCAGTGTTGCCATCCATGGGGCCAAAAGGTGCTCCCCTGCCACGGAAACCCCCTCGACCCCTGAATCCTCCTCGGAATCCATATGCTTCTTCACCATTCTCTTCCGGAAAGCCAGGATACGCCCCAAAGCGAGGGTTGAAGCCCCTGCCGCCTCGACTGATGCGGCCTCTATCCATGCCTCTGGAGCCCCTCCCACGATAGTTGTTGTACCCGTAGGAATCCTCGTATGCATCACGTTCGTCTCTTCGACCAAACTCGTCCTTCCACAGGTCGCTTCGGCCACCCCATTTGTCATCCTCCCTGTCACCCCAGCCGTCCCTCCTCCCACGGGAGTGCCAGTCTCCAGGGTCATTGAGGGGGTCCAACTTGTCCACAGCTTCCCACCGGCTGCTGCGCTCCCTCTTGTTTCCGCCAGATTCCCAGGCACTTGCATCGTCCCTTGAGCTCCTGTCATCATCTTTGCCCCTGACATCTATGTCTCCTCCTCTGAAGCCTCTGGGGTCACGTCTGCCAGAAGGGTCAGGCCTGCCACTCCTTGAATCCATGAAGTCCATATCGTTGGGGTGTGGCCGACCCATTGGGCCATTCCCAAACCCAAACCCATCATTGCCTCTGAAACCCATTCCTCGCCCCTGGAAAGCCCCAAAAGGAGGTTGACTCTGAGGACCATCACCAAGAAGACCTCCTTTAATGTCCATCCTGGGTGCGTCACCTGGACCTCTGGGCATGTTGCCTCTCATCCCTCTAGGGTCAGACATACTCTCCAGTCCCTCTAAAACAATAGGACTGTCATCAACAGTCTCTGTCTCCATTGGCTCATTGAACTTTGTGGTGAGCGGTGAATCAGAATTCATTCCACCAAATCCTACTGGTAATCCAGTATTGAACATTTTTGCATTCTGAAAATTAGGCCCCATCCCTAAGGGTGTGTTGTACGTTGGGGCTGGGCTGTGTGATGGTGTCTGGATAGGAGAGTTTCTTAAGGGTTCTGTTAGACTGATAGGCAAGGGTCCCTTCAAGCTTGGTATTTCCCCCAGACCTGGGATGCCATCACTGTTTGTTCCAGTCATGATGGAAGGGGAGCTGTTCTCCTTGGTCATGTCTATAATGCCGATTGCACCATCACTCTTGTCCAGACTCACTCTCTCGTTACGGTCCCGTCCCGAACGACTGCCGCGGTCCTTGTCCCTGTCACGGTCGCGGTTCCTGTCACGCCCGCGGTCCCTGTCCCTGCTGCGGGAGCGTCTGCGGCTCCGGCTGCTGCGGTCACGGCTCCTGGACCTGGACCTGGTCCTGTGGCGTCTACGGCGGTCTCGTTCCCGAGACCTGGAACGAGTACGGCTGCGAGACTTTGTCCTGCGTCGGCGGCCCTTGCTGTCTCTTCTGGAGGATGAGGATGATGACGATGATGACTTCTTGTCATCCTTTTTGTCTTGAACTGAGGTAGAGTTGGATGCAGCTTGAATGTTTCCCGGCTTGATGGGCGGGGGTGGCACGTTGGGCAACATGGAGCCTGGCACTGTGGATGTGGGTGGCATGGACATGGAGGAGCCTGGCATGACCATTTGTTGGCTGGGTGGTGGCACCATGTGGGGGGGTGGCAGGTGGGTCTGCAACTGATCAGGTCTATCTACATTACCAGGACGGCCGTGTACCTGGTATGGAGTGTGTGCACTCATCTGTTGGTGTTGCAGACCAGGTATGTTGGGTGGAGGACACTGTGGAGACTGTGGTGGTGGTTGCGATGGTGGTTGAGACTGTGGTGTGGGTGTGGGCTGTGTTGGGATGACTGGGGGAGGCACAAATCCTTGCATTGCCAAGGCCTGCTGCCGGGCTGCCTCAATCACCTTTTGCATTTCACTGCGTGATGACAGCAGCAATGTCACCTGGATGCCCTTCAAGCTGGAGCCGGTCTTCTGCATGGCCAGCCGAGCATCCTCGTCCGTGCTGCAGGAAAACCATAGTGTTACCCAAAATACAAATATCTTTAACACATAATTATTTACATATATAAATGGACCAATTATTCACAACACATAATTCCTTCTATAAAAGAAAACCAATGCAAATGAGTAATTTAATAAAGATTTGACAAAGCAATGAATAAATACTGCTCAGTATATCATCAAATTTAAGTGACATACCATCACGGTACACACCTGAAAGCAATAAAGGCATCTCCTAATTCTCCACCAACAATGTGAACACCACCCTCTGGAATGCTGCGGCCCTTGAAGAACTCCCTGATGTCAAGGGCGTTGGCAGACCAGGGAAGGTTCTGAAGACGAATGATCACACTCATGGTGGTGGTGGTTGTGAAGCTGGAAAGATAAAAACACATCATTAAGCTGATATCCTAACACTGTTCTGGCAACATTTGCACACAGAACACTCATCCTATGTAGTGTATCAATTCAATACACAAGATATACACTTTATTACTTTAATGAATTTGTTGGTCTGAAGTTTGGACTCTGCGTAGTAGCTGCACTCTATTTAACCTGTTTTTTTTTTTTTAAGATGGTTGATAAATCATAATTTATAGTCATTACATCATATTGCTTGGGACCTTCTGAAGGTGTACCAAAAATAAATGTAGAGAAATAGACTGCCTGTAGAAGAATAAAATAAAATAAAAGAACAGAAATAAAGAAGAAAATAATAATAATAATAATAAGACTATCTGAATCTTGAATGCTGGTGTGTATGAGGTTGCGGAAAATTAACCCCTCACTTAGGCCATGATACTGTGTTCATAAATGGTGTAATGATAGTTACCAATCATGCATCGTGTCATTGTTCACCAGTGTACACATCATTCAGTACATAACTAAGATTCCTTGCCTACTTTCTCGACAAACCATTCACAAAGTATGTATGTAATTAATCAACCATGTAAATAAAACCACAAATAAGAAAAAATCCATTATTATTCAATGATAAACATACACGTGATATACATGAATACACAGGTACACGAAGGTGGTTTAATATTACACACATTGAGGTAGAGTAGCGGGAGGCTACACGCGATTAACCTTTTTTTACAACATTGAGCCTGCCTTTCATATATAAAAAGGATCTTGTATAATACAAATCAGAATACATATATAAACCCAAGAAAGATATGTTTTGTGAACGACATGATTTGAACGATGTCTGATGAGCATGGCGTGTGGCGTGGGCGTGGGCGGGTGGCAGGAGATAAACGAGAAGCAGGCGGACGAGGAGATAATAGCGGTTTTAATAGGGCGGCGGGCAGCTTAGAACCAGACAAGGGTAGTAGTAGTAGTAGTGGTGGTGGTGGTGGTGGCCGGCAGGAGATAGCAGACGGAGAGTCGGGCGATAAGCAAATAATCCTCTTGTAGTGAGACCTTATTGGAGTGTTTAATAATGAAACCCTCCTGATCTGTGTTGAAGGGAAGTGTTGGCTAGGCTGGCAATACTTATCAAGGCTCATATCCATACTTTACAAGGGGTAGATGGTAGAGGGAGGGCAGGTCAGTAGAGATTGAGGTCAAGAGGGTGGGATAAAAACGATCATGGACTCACCCTTTCTCCTCTCCACACACACACACACACACACACACAAAAAAAAAAAAAAAAAAAAAAAAAAAAAGAGAGAAGGTATTAATGACTGACGACTTGCCAATAAATAGTCAGGAACACAAGCATTACTCTCAGGTGTTTGTTTTCATGTCTATAACTCGGTATAACATCGAGTCATCACCACGAGACATATTACGACACACGCACGAATCCCCTTCCCCTGTGTGGCCGTTGAGTCGCGTTCCTGTATTGCTCCACTGCCTCGTGTTCACCCCAGCTGTTAGCACCTGTCACAATGCACCCACAATGATGGCTGTCAGTGGTAGGGTGTGACTGACGGTGCTGGCTGATCCTCACCCCTCGATTAGGTTCCTGTCAAGGCAAGGAAAGCGGCATCCAGGTATTGAAATGTTTATGTAGCCTTCAGGTTAATGAGTGAGTAGCTAATTACCTTGCTTCTAAAGGGGACTATAATAGGTTATTGCCTGTGCAGAAACTTTATCACGTTATTGTAGCTCATCAGTAATGGTGTTCAGGAATAATTTGACTCCTCGCCTAACGCAGTGCGGCATTAAGGCGGAAGCTACCAGTATAGCGAGACGGAGTAGAGCACTGCAGCTATGCGTCATACGGGCCACGCCTCCTCCTACTCAACTCCTTGTATTGTGAAGTTTAAACACCGTACAAGCTCACCACCCATTCGCTGATACTCTGTATACTGACCGTTATTACAAACACACAAGAAGAAAAAAACGTTTAAAAAGTTTAGCGTTTTCTCTTTTTCCACCTTTGTAAACCTTTTCTGATGAATATCGAAACACTTCTGGAATGAAATTAGTCTTCTCTTGTACACTCTTCAGCTACATACTTTTCAAAGGACCCGATACAACAGCCTAATAATATCCGACCTTTAACAAGCATTCAACTACAGATGACATTTGCGAGAATTCAAGATCGGCGATAAATATTTCATCCAGCTTGTCAGTGACGTAATTCAAAGCTGTCGAGCCTTTCACTCATATCTATAAAACAAAACATTAAACCAGACCGAAATTGCTACACCTTTACAATTGACAATATAATAAACTTGTATATCTGCAGCATCCTCTCTCTCTCTCACTAGAAGATACTACTGTAGACATATTACTTGACATCTAAGAAAGTGTCATTCACCATGGTCTTGTGGATCACACGCTGGACTCGTGATCGCCAGCCATTACCTTCCCGGAGAGCTTACAGCTCATTGTTGCCCGTTCCATGGATAAGGCTGTGACCTTTCACACACCACACAGCCTATCCTCTTGTTCAAGGGGATTAACTGTTTGATCATCAGTGAAACTTTGCACCTTGAGTGCGGCGCGAACTCAGGCCTGCAAAGTGATGGGCAGAGACGTTACCACAAAACTATTAAGCATTGTCCTGTGTGTGTGCAGCCTATAACAAGGAATGATAGGCCGAGACGTCACCACCGAACAACTACTAAGTAGTGTCGTGTATGTGTGTGTGTGTGTGTGTGTGTGTGTGTGTGTGTGTGTGTGTGTGTGTGTGTGTGTGTGTGTGTGTGTGTGTGTGTGTGTGTGTGTGTGTGTGTGTGTGTGTGTGTGTGTGTGTGCGTGCGTATGCGTGTGTGCGCGCGTGCACCCTATAACAAGGATACAAGGGTGCTCAAGGATGCATCGCTCCACCCGGACCTACCACGGATCGATACTGCAGGGGAAGGAAGGTGGGGCAAGATGTGGCAATGAGGATAACAAGCACGGGGCGGGGGCGGGGGCGGAGGCGGGGCGGGGACGGTCCACCCACGCCACAAGTGCTGCCCCTCTCCGGAAGGCCTGTGGGAAGCACTTCGAAGGTCACTGGTGTGTTGCAGGTCACCTAAATAGGGAGGGTGTTTGGAAAGTGATCATTATTATTATACCCAATAATGAAAATTTTCCTTCACAACGTTAATCACACAGTCTGATTGGGGTCACATCAGTTGTGCAAAACGTGATGCAAGAAAAAAAAAAGTGAAGTAAACGAATGAAATCTTCACTTAATAATAGAAAATAAAACTGTAACCGTCCTTATTTTTCGCCTACGCCAAAAAAAGGCCCCCCCAAAACAAATATATACGTAGATGAATGAACATTTGGGACTGTTGAAGTGGGGGACAGGTGGGAGTGTTAACGTGGGGACAGGTGGGAGTGTTAACGTGGGGACAGGTGGGAGTGTTGACGTGGGGACAGGTGGGAGTGTTGACGTGGGGACAGGTGGGAGTGTTGACGTGGGGACAGGTGGGAGTGTTGACGTGGGGACAGGTGGGAGTGTTGACGTAGGGACAGGTGGGTGTTAACGTGGGGACAGGTGGGAGTGTTGACGTGGGGACAGGTGGGAGTGTTGACGTGGGGACAGGTGGGAGTGTTGACGTGGGGACAGGTGGGAGTGTTGACGTGGGGACAGGTGGGAGTGTTGACGTGGGGACAGGTGGGAGTGTTGACGTGGGGACAGGTGGGAGTGTTGACGTGGGGACAGGTGGGAGTGTTGACGTGGGGACAGGTGGGTGTTGACGTGGGGACAGGTGGGAGTGTTGACGTGGGGACAGTTGGGAGTGTTGACAGGTGGGTGTTGACGTGGGGACAGGTGGGAGTGTTGACGTGGGGACAGGTGGGAGTGTTGACGTGGGGACAGGTGGGTGTTGACGTGGGGACAGGTGGGAGTGTTGACGTGGGGACAGGTGGGAGTGTTGACGTGGGGACAGGTGGGAGTGTTGACGTGGGGACAGTTGGGAGTGTTGACAGGTGGGTGTTGACGTGGGGACAGGTGGGAGTGTTGACGTGGGGACAGGTGGGAGTGTTGACGTGGGGACAGGTGGGTGTTGACGTGGGGACAGGTGGGAGTGTTGACGTGGGGACAGGTGGGAGTGTTGACGTGGGGACAGGTGGGAGTGTTGACGTGGAGACAGGTGGGTGTTAACGTGGGGACAGGTGGGAGTGTTGACGTGGGGACAGGTGGGAGTGTTGACGTGGGGACAGGTGGGAGTGTTGACGTGGGGACAGGTGGGAGTGTTGACGTGAGGACAGGTGGGAGTGTTGACGTGGGGACAGGTGGGTGTTGACGTGGGGACAGGTGGGAGTGTTGACGTGAGGACAGGTGGGAGTGTTGACGTGGGGACAGGTGGGAGTGTTGACGTGAGGACAGGTGGGAGTGTTGACGTGGGGACAGATGGGAGTGTTGACGTGGGGACAGGTGGGAGTGTTGACGTGGGGACAGGTGGGAGTGTTGACGTGGGGACAGGTGGGAGTGTTGACGTGGGGACAGGTGGGTGTTGACGTGGGGACAGGTGGGAGTGTTGACGTGGGGACAGGTGGGAGTGTTAACGTGGGGACAGGTGGGAGTGTTGACGTGGGGACAGGTGGGAGTGTTGACGTGGGGACAGGTGGGAGTGTTGACGTGGGGACAGGTGGGAGTGTTGACGTGGGGACAGGTGGGAGTGTTGACGTGGGGACAGGTGGGAGTGTTGACGTGGGGACAGGTGGGAGTGTTGACGTGGGGACAGGTGGGAGTGTTGACGTGGGGACAGGTGGGAGTGTTGACGTGGGGACAGGTGGGAGTGTTGACGTGGGGACAGGTGGGAGTGTTGACGTGGGGACAGGTGGGAGTGTTGACGTGGGGACAGGTGGGAGTGTTGACGTGGGGACAGGTGGGAGTGTTGACGTGGGGACAGGTGGGAGTGTTGACGTGGGGGACAGGTGGGAGTGTTAACGTGGGGACAGGTGGGAGTGTTAACGTGGGGACAGGTGGGAGTGTTGACGTGGGGACAGGTGGGAGTGTTGACGTGGGGACAGGTGGGAGTGTTGACGTGGGGACAGGTGGGAGTGTTGACGTGGGGACAGGTGGGTGTTGACGTGGGGACAGGTGGGAGTGTTGACGTGGGGACAGGTGGGAGTGTTGACGTGGGGACAGGTGGGAGTGTTGACGTGAGGACAGGTGGGAGTGTTGACGTGGGGACAGATGGGAGTGTTGACGTGGGGACAGGTGGGAGTGTTGACGTGGGGACAGGTAGGAGTGTTGACGTGGGGACAGGTGGGAGTGTTAACGTGGGGACAGGTGGGAGTGTTGACGTGGGGACAGGTGGGAGTGTTGACGTGGGGACAGGTGGGTGTTGACGTGGGGACAGGTGGGAGTGTTGACGTGAGGACAGGTGGGAGTGTTGACGTGGGGACAGGTGGGAGTGTTGACGTGGGGACAGGTGGGAGTGTTGACGTGGGGACAGGTGGGAGTGTTGACGTGGGGACAGGTGAGTGTTGACGTGGGGACAGGTGGGAGTGTTAACGTGGGGACAGGTGGGTGTTGACGTGGGGACAGGTGGGAGTGTTGACGTGGGGACAGGTGGGAGTGTTGACGTGGGGACAGGTGGGAGTGTTGACGTGGGGACAGGTGGGAGTGTTAACGTGGGGACAGGTGGGAGTGTTGACGTGGGGACAGGTGGGAGTGTTGACGTGGGGACAGGTGGGAGTGTTGACGTGGGGACAGGTGGGAGTGTTGACGTGGGGACAGGTGGGAGTGTTGACGTGGGGGACAGGTGGGAGTGTTGACGTGGGGACAGGTGGGAGTGTTGACGTGGGGACAGGTGGGAGTGTTAACGTGGGGACAGGTGGGAGTGTTGACGTGGGGACAGGTGGGAGTGTTGACGTGGGGACAGGTGGGAGTGTTGACGTGGGGACAGGTGGGAGTGTTGACGTGGGGACAGGTGGGAGTGTTGACGTGGGGACAGGTGGGAGTGTTGACGTGAGGACAGGTGGGAGTGTTGACGTGGGGACAGGTGGGAGTGTTGACGTGGGGACAGGTGGGAGTGTTGACGTGAGGACAGGTGGGAGTGTTGACGTGGGGACAGGTGGGAGTGTTGACGTGGGGACAGGTGGGAGTGTTGACGTGGGGACAGGTGGGAGTGTTGACGTGGGGACAGGTGGGAGTGTTGACGTGGGGACAGGTGGGAGTGTTGACGTGGGGACAGGTGGGAGTGTTGACGTGGGGACAGGTGGGAGTGTTGACGTGGAAGTAGGTGTAGATTCCCCTCAGATAAGATAACTACTATTTATCAAGGGTATATATATATATATATATATATATATATATATATATATATATATATATATATATATATATATATATATATATATATATATATATATATATATATATAAACCCCGCTATATAGAATTGAGGAGAGGGACGCACCACTTGTAGATATAAAGAAAAAGTTTATTATTAATTCTCTCCCCGTCGTCACGGCACGTTAAGGTGCAGCAGGATCAGTTATCACAAGCTATGAGTCAGCAGTGCCGGTGTAAACAGCCTCCCCACACCCATCACTTTCAGCGTCACTTTCTTCACCTGTTGATCCACTATCACGGCCACACTACAACATTCACTCGTCCCAAATGGCCTAAATACTTCTCACGTCATTCCTGTAATTTTTCACGTATGTGACGGTAATAAATTTAGAGTTAGTGTTCTGAAAATATCGATATTTGAGTCGAACATGTTTTTGCTATTTAACTAAGTAATTATAGTCCTACAGGAAAAATATATAATAGCAATATCGTCATGCTGGACAACCCTTATCCGATGGTGTTATCACTTTTCCAGTTACTCCCATACTTATGAAATCTGCTAGATTCCATGAAAATTTCAATATCAAATCCCATGAAAATTGGTACATACGGGTTCTCTGGCATACTGAATACGAATCTGGACTCAAGTATGCAAATTTCTGATCATGCGCCCCTTTAACCACTTACAACACAGTTGAGTACTCCGACACAACACCTTCCTTATATAATTTGAATATCCCGTTACATACGCCTTTTCTTAAGACATCAGTAAGTCCTTGAGACTCTAAATAGGACCACGAGCATCTTATTTAGAATGTGATGCGCCGTCAGTAGTGTGCGCCCAGGTAGCTTGACGGATGTCCTGCCGCTCTGTCCACGTCGCTGTTTTGTCTTGGCTGCCTAACTCAGCGGATTGTAATGATCATTTCAATCTCTACCCATGTTAGCTTCCCCCTTCCGGCTGAAAGCGTCAAGCTTTACTCTTCCTGTTACGAGCATAACATGCATATGTGTCACGATCCATCAGTGACGCGGGGCTGGTCTTATGAAGTTAGTTTTCATTGAGTCGGTGGAATTCAG